>MU183917.1:94908-123891 GCA_016904865.1 Pissodes strobi
TTGTGTGGGTAATCCACGCACGCCTATAGCGCCGTTAAGGACCCCTCAACACGCCGCACCTACCCCTTGGCTGTTGTATGGCCAGCTATGTTTATTGCAGCTTTTCAGTGACACTTCTCAGTTAACAGCTAGTTTTACTTGGATGTGCCTTGACACCCTTCAAGAGCTTTAGAATTGATGAATTATCAACGACTGCTATAACATCTGAATGACTTGTTTTGAGGTGAAGGAAGATAAAAGAACATAATATTATTCATCTTACCATAATTTGTTGGAAAAGCCTTAATATTCATTTTATTAAACTTTGGCATCTGAGTACTAAGTTCCTTCTTTAAAGCCTCTATCAGGTGCCACGTAACTACAACTTCAACTGAACCTCTGACCTTAGGTTCTGCTGTAGACTTTATATTCAAGCCAAAACTATCGACTGCGTTGATTTTGCCACATAATTGTCCTATACCATTTAATTCCTTGTTATAGCAATTTACCTAAAATAATTAAATAAAAGTATTTAACAAAAAATGTTACTAAGCTGAGTTTTTGTTTTAAAAAGGATAAAACAGGGTGACTACATAGATCGTATTTTTAACTTTTGAATAATGAAAAATATTTTCAGGTAATACACATAAATATGATATAAGAAAAAAACAAAAATTTTAAATAAAAATATTGATAAAATAAAAAAATCCGCCATAACTTTTGGAATATTATACGCCACTATATTAACAGCTTAATGCTATTGCATGGCAACTGTAGAATTCACATATATAGAAGGATTTTCTCAGTGAGGCAACATAAAATTGCAAATATGGCGTCGATTAATGTATAAAACTCGGTATGATATTATCTTATCTTTTAAATATTATAATCCTTATTTTTATACGCTCTATTTTGCGTGTTTAGGTTATTTAATTTTAGTTACTTAATGTTCGGCTAGAGAAGTCTAGAGTCGAAAATCTTATTATTAAAGTATTAAAGCCAGATTCTTTCCTGACTACGCCGACGGACGGCGACATCGCTATGTCTATGTTGTAGATTTTGCTGGTAAGAAAATATTGTATTATTATTGTTTATTTATTATATTACATATGCATTTCATTTTTTAATTATTTTTTATTTGATTTCATCAGGCCAAGATCTATGATTAGTCTGTTTTAAGAACAAATATAATATATTGAGCTTGAAACACATTATCAATTTCGTTCAACATTCCAATGCTCAGGTTACTAAAAGAGTAAAACAACAATTAGCCATTTGCTTATTATTTTAAAATTATTTCTCTGTATTGTTCTAAACCTTAAAATTATTATTGTTTTCCAATATATTCTCTTAAGTAACTTTAGATGTAAGCTTGTATATATTTCTTTAAAATTGTTCTGGTTTTTATACTAGGTGTATTCAGATTTAATTTATTTGCATTAATCAGTGTATTTAACTTATTCCTATATTTTATATATATATATATATATATATATATCTTCATCTCATTAAAGTTTATTAATAAAATGTCCAAATACAAATAAGGACTTTGTAGTTCAAATAATTCATATAATGCCATGCACTTTTCGCCAAGAGTTAACAAAATTCATACACTCTCAAGTCTGGGACTTTTACTGATGACTTGTATGTTCCATACAATTGAGTTATATAGCAGATTCTGAAATGCCTCGACAAGGCATATCAAATCTAGGTGTAGAGGACGACAAAGGCACTGAAAAAATACAGAACGAGCTATGTACAGCATGTATATTTTAAAAGAATCATGTTGGAGTACATTTTAATTTATTTTATATACCAATAACTTAAATTTTAAATTATCCAATAACACTTATTGTTTTTCATTATAATAAATTTTGGTCGAACAACACATTTTTTCCTGGAAAGATACACTGCTTTTAGTACTGAAGTATATTTTGTATTCATCTCTTATTTGCTTTGCTCGTGTACTTGCTACTTCATGGAGTACATTTTAGTGATATTAAAGGATTTACATCTTGGCGCCATTCTGGGTATTACTTCCCCAATTTCAGTATCTTCTGGGTTATATCAAAATCTTGGTGAATAAGTTGTAGTTAATTTGAGTCTAAGAAAGTTATGAAGAACACAACATGCTAAAACTACAGCACAACCTTTTCAACGTCAATACCAATATCAGTATAAAATATACGGCTTCATTAAAATTTCAAGAAGCGGAAAAGCTCCATCCCCTACAAAAGTATAAGGAAGGCAAGCTAAATTTAGTTCCACTGGGTATTTCGGGATGGGACAAATTTAATTTACCATTTTTACTTTTTCATTAAATGAAGTTTCTTACAAAACCTCTCCATCGGAAATCCGACCATTAATACTGGTGTGAACCATTATGAATTCGTAATTTGCATTAACAACCGTTATCAATACTATGCCAAATTTGCGTTTATAATTATAACAGTAAGATCCACTATTGTGGAACTTCACGTCTATTGCACCACAGCATGTATCAAGGTTCCATTTTTCCTTAAATTCGTCTGCTATTGACTTCCATTCCTTTTCGTTCTTTGGAAGCTGTAAAACAATAACAACGAATTATAATTTATTCCAGGACAACTCAAGATGCAGAGTTGATATAAAACAATAAATCATTAGATATATTGTTGATAAATATCGTGTCATGCGTTTTTTTTTTGGATCTAAGGTCCCTGTCCCCTGACCAACTTGTTTCTGAAGGAAAATTAATGAGTGATGTATTGTGCAAAATAAAAAAGGCTCAATGAAGATTCAGTGGTTTCTGTTAAGAAAACTTACATGTTTAATCTACAGCAATTTAATAATTAATCAAACACTAACATATTAATATCAGTACATCGCAACCTCATAATAACAAGTCGTAGTTTTTAGTTTTGCCTAAATATGCTTATATATTCATAATAATATAATTTGTAGTGCTTATTTACCTTTAATACTTCCTCGTATACAACAGTGCATGTTTCAGGAATAATTTTGCTTAATAGTTCAGGGGAAATTGCAGTTGACAACTTCAAATTTTGATAGCTATTAAGTACCAAAGCTAAATATCTTGGCGTTGCAGCGCCAGTTTCTCTTTTGCAGTATCGCACTGCCTCATAGGTATATTACGTTTTTCAATTCTCGGACGAATTTTGCTCAATATATATTGAAAAGATGCTTCGTTCTTACGGTAATCCCTACAGTCCGCTGGCTCCTTTAGTTTTAGCTCTTCCAATAATTTTGCATTTGAGTAATGTTTTCTTTCTATAAACCTTCTTTTGGACCATTTTCTTTTTGGCTTTCTGTTTCTTTTATGGACTATAAAGAGTGCTCCAACTAATGATAATAAAACTGACGTTGAAAGACGTACCTCATTTAATTATATATACATGAAGCAAATAATAGCGCACTTCCTTTATTATTATAATTAAAAATTGAGAAATATTTTCATTCACGTTTCATGAAACCTTGAGCCATGTGTGACTAGTGGTGTGTTGACTACTTTACACCATGCGAGTGGAATGTTGTCAAGCAGGATTTTAATTTCCCCAGAGAAATCTAAACAACAACAAATTTCCCTAGAGAAATTAAGATTTGCTGATATTGAAGTTATTTTTTAAAGGTATAGAGTTCATTGGGTATAGGTTTCTAATGTATTGGAGTTAGTTGGGAATCTAAGAGCTCGTAGGAAGCGTTTTAAGGATGTTCTATACATGTCGCGAACATCCACCTAAAAAATATGAAAATCTATGTAAAATGACCTGCTGAATCCGAATTTTTTGTTCGCCCTTCGATCCGGAATTGCGAAATAGGTCAAAACAAAACTTTTTTGAAAAAGCAGAAAAATATGACTAAAATATTATTTTTTGCAAACTACTGTATAACTTGCTTAATATATGTCCGATTGATCTAAATTTTTGATATGATATTTTTCAATCTCTTCTTAAGATAATACCATATATTAGAAAATTAATAAAAAATGATATATGGGCCTAAGAACTTTTTTTGCTCCTCTTTACACAAAATATCATCATTTTGCAGTGTAAAATACTCGATCGAGAAAACTTTTTTATCCTTCAAGTTAGGTTGGTACTTTAAGCGACAAAAGTGTTCCTGACAAACCAAAGAAACTTTTTTATTAAAAACTTTTTTTGATACGGCTTTTAGTTTTGACTGTATAATTATTTAAAGTCCTATAAAATTTAAAGAGACCGCGCGCCCGAGGCCGCGCTATACTTCTATTATCGCTGTTCGATGTAATGCGAGGGAGAAAGAGAGAGAGAGAGAGAGAGAGAGAGTCCTGGCGTCATTGTCATTATCTATAAGTGCAGCAAAGAAGTATGATATTAGTTACAAACTTAAAAAAAATTTGCATTACGGGATTGGTAAAAATAATATGGTTTAATTATTGTAACGTAGTAGATGGGTAGTACCTACAATACTGGAAATATAATGCACACAATTTTCTGTATACCTACTTACTGTTCAGTTTTCAACGCATTTTCCTTCACACAGACAACTTATGTTACATTTTACGTTTGCTTTTAGGCATTTGCACTTTGCTGAACTTTTAAATAATTTGCAATTACAAAACGGAGATAGTATTTAAAAATTTTGGTTTGGCGTCTTTGGTCATCAATGTTGGATCATAATCCATATCCAAATTTTAAAATTTTAGGAACGTCTGGCTTTAGCATATGGACTGTTTTAAATATAGCACATTGTAAAAAGGCTCTCTTGACATGAAATATAAATGCATATTCGATCGGCGGCAAATCCCTAAAATCTACAATTATTGCAGATAATATAATCTGTTTCAAGCTTATTTTATCTAAAGTAGGTCATGAGTGATTGTTGACAACAATAGTCAATGACACCTTCTTTTTTATGACTGGAGCCTCCCCCTCCTTCCCGAAACAAAATTCTAAATAGGTCAATGCTCAAATATAAGCAACAATCAGCCACGGCCTGCTCGAGATAAAATAAATTTGGAAAAAGTATAGGGCCACGTAACATTATTATTATATAATTTTTAATAGGGAAATAAATAAGGGTACCTACTAGAAGCATTGAATTGATTTATTATTTCTGTGTTTTACCTTATAATTTTGAAATATCCTTTTAAAACTCAAATTATTAAAGATATAATGCCTTTAAAATTTTTATTTGATATCAGTTTTGCAAGTTGGAAACATATGGGCTTGTAATTCATCCATATTTCCTTTGAAGGCTTTATGGCCATAAAGATGTTTAAAAACAGCCTACATGATGACAATAATTGGTCAGATATTTTATATTAGTTTTCGTTTGCACTTTTAGTTCTAGATGATAGAAGATTCATCTCATTTGCTTCTCGAGATAACAGTATTATTGAAAGGGTCCTACTTTTGCCTTTTCTAAACGGAAAGCTCGCCAAATCACAACCAGATAAGCAGTAGACTGGTAACAAATTGTCTGCTAATGTTTTAACACCGAGTTGATGCAAGTTTGTCAGTTTTTTAATAACTGAAAAACATGGAATGAATTTCTTTGCATTTTCCATCCAAATTTCAACCTCTATAGTTACCGAGAAAAACAAAGATAACAGGAAAACATCTGTGTCCACACTTTTAATAAGAACTACCTTCAAATATTTTTTAAAAAAGTTAATAATTGCAAATATCTTCGTATCCAGCTTCTTCGTGCCCTGTAAAAGCCAACTCATCAACCACATTCGATTCCTTTTTTGTGCATTTTATTGTTCTTTCGGTATCTTCCGACATTTCTGCTAATATAATTTCAACTTGATCAGGTATAATATAATTCTCACTTACAAGCTTTTTAGCTAAATAGGCCAAGAGGTTTATTTTGTTACTAGGATTTGATAGAATTTTTTTTCCAATCAGTTATATCAACTTCATCTCGTATTTCATATTATGTTAAAAAATGACAATTTTTCGATCTTCTATATCTGTGTTTTCTTGAAACTTTCTTCAAAATTGTAGCTATCACCAACACATAGGACGAGGCGACAGTTCTGGGGCTTCAGCTTTAATATTAATAAATGTATTTTAAAAATAATTCTCTAAATTTTCTGCAGTTAAAATTCTGGTATCTCCGAATAAGTGCCATCTATTATATATGCGAAGTTAAAAGTATCATTTTTTCTATTGGCGTGCAACACAGCTCAGTAGGTTCTTCTTTTAATTATTTTGACACAGCATTATAGAATTCAGATTTGTTTCCCTTTCTTATAATAATATTGTTTTCTGCATCCATTTCAAAAAGTGAAGATGGATAAGAAGTCCATTCGTTAGAGAATGCCAAAATTTTTTGTTTCCTCATCAAGTTCTCGAGTAAAATGTAGATTTCTTAACATTTTTGCTTCACTTTCATATAACTCACCCACAATAGCTTTTTTGTTTTTTGCTTTTTCCTTGCGTTAATAGATTTAACTTTACTCCTTCAATATTTTGTTTGCCTTAACTATCGCGGCCATTGCTATTTCTTCTGCTAAGGTCTGATTGAAAGGGATTAATTTTTTGTTTTATGATTCTTTTAATTTCTAGCTTATTTTTATGGCTCTTTCATGCTTCGCCATTTGATTTATCACCAAATTCTTGAATTCGGTGCAAGATTTGTTGGTCGTTAATTCTTCTTGCCATTTTCCAGATCTCATTCTGCTTATTAAATGTTAATACCTGTACGTTTCCATAAACCCTTACTATCACGACTTTTATTGCATAATATACAAACATCTGAATGAGGAGATGTACATCGTTCACCAGTTTTAGGGTCGGTTTTAGGTTGGGAAGCATCGTCCTCCGTTTCAGATTTTTTTTAAGCACTTCTTGTATAGGTTCGTCTACACTTAGCGTGATAAACAGAATTTAGTGATAAAAACGTGAACTAAGACTAAATGTAAACTGTAAACTCCTACTAAATAGGGATTCCCGCGCTGCTGCTGCTGCAATACATTACACACCCTCGACCTTGATCGAAGATTCGACGGATTTTAGGTCGGTCGGCCACCGATATTATAGGTGAACTTATGCGCGCCGTGATTTCAATAATTATTAACATAAAAACAAGACGTTTTTTGAGAAAAAGATTCAAATAAAAAAACTTCCTTTATTATTTGGCTACAACTTTCTCGCTTATAGTACCCGTCTACCTTTAAAAATAAAAAAGTTTTCTCGATCGAGTAATTTGTCATGTAATCGAGTAAAATATTAGGTGTCCCATTGAAAAAAATTATCACCAAAGGCACATTAATTATTCCTAATTATGTTTTATGTTAAAACCGTCTTAAGATATGTTAGACAAAGGCCATATTAAAATTTCATGACGATCGAAGTTACAATAAGGGAGATAGAGAGGTTTATGCAAAAAATTTAAATTTTGCAACAATTTTCAAGATTTTTGGAAATTTGCCAATTACTCTGATTTCGCAATTCCGGATCAAGGGGCGAACAAAAAATTCGATTCCGGCAGGTCATTTTACATAAGAATTCATATTTTCTAGGTGGATGTTCGCGACCTGTATAGAGGTGGTCGATTTCAGCACCTCTGGGTCCCAACTAAGTTATTGCCTATTGATTTGATTAAATGAGTTTAAACTGTA
Organism: Pissodes strobi; assembly: GCA_016904865.1. Lineage (NCBI taxonomy): Eukaryota > Metazoa > Arthropoda > Insecta > Coleoptera > Curculionidae > Pissodes > Pissodes strobi. The sequence goes on from MU183917.1 coordinate 102,497, forward strand.
TAAAGAGGTTCTAGGTTATGGTTATGGGTAAAATTAAAAAATTGGACTACAAACAGTAAAGTGCTTTATCTATTTATTATTACTTTTGTTGCTAGGTATTTGATATAACCATAAACTTGAAAAAATAGAAAGTGATACTTAAGAATAATAACGATCCTACATTCAAACACGAATTTATTCATAATCGTAGATGGCAGCCTTTAATGGTGGAGAATAAAACAAAATTATGTGCCTCACCTTTATAAGCACACAACTGAAGTGAAACTTCTGAAAGAGATATTAGAAATTGATTTTTTATTTTTTAAGCCACTTTTTCCCAACTTTTGCCCCCGCTTTCGACACTTTTTTAATTTTGTTTTCAACTTTTTTTTCTTTATTCCGTTTTATAATACTTTTATTAACTTTCCGAACAATTTTTTCTTTCCCTTTTTTTTTTTTTAATTTCGTTTTATAATAGGCGAGGGGCGGCTCACTGGCCAAAATTTGTACATCGATTTCGGAAATCGCAGCGATTTCAAGAATTTTTAAGGGATTTCTGGATTTTGAAAGGATTTCCGATATGATTTCGGGATTTCGAAAGGATTTCGGATAGGATTTCGAATGGATTTCCGATGGATTTTGCGATTTCCAAATGATTTCGAAAGGATTTCGCGGGATTTCGAAAGAAAATTTACCGCTATTTCGGGAGTGAGTCGCTTCGCGTAAAAGCAAAGAGACAAAGAAAGTACACAATAAAATGCACTTTCTAAGTTGGCCTTCTGACTAATTTTGCAAAAAATCGCATTAATTCTGTTTTTGTTTCTTTTGGCCACCAAATATAAAAACCAGACATATTTAAAACTTAGTTATTCTTGGGTTATGATTTATAGCGAGGTTTATAGACATATTTAAAATTTATTTATTGTTTTTTTTAATCTCTAATTTTTTTGCAAAATATTTTTATCTCAAACCATATCAAATAAATAGGTCCAAAAAATATATCCTTTCGTCATCATCTTTATGCCAATTGTATTGATTTAAGTTAAGCGTTAAAAACTTTACAACACAAGTTGTCTCATTTATTTCAAGCACTCGTCCAATGTACCATGGGTCATAGATAACTGCATAGTAGTGTTCCATTTTACTTCAAACTTTATTTTCTTTTGAAACATCAAAATGACTTTCTGTAGCATCTGAGAAGCGTTCTTCTTCAAATTCACTTTCAACGAGAATTTCAGTTTCTGTATCTGTTTCACTCTCGGAATTACCCTTGGAATTACCTTTTTGGAAAACTTCTTTTCTATTTTTCTTGAACACAGAACACAAAGGCTTTTCAGGTTTTCCCCCCATAGTTTTACATCGTAATAATCGGTCATTTGATAGGCGGCCTTTTTTCGTTAATATCCACGTTAAGGTACTTTTTTACAATAACCTTATCTTTAACATTACTTTTAAAAGAGATGAATCAGTTGTAACAGTCTCTGATTTGTATTTTTTTCTATGATCTTTAATGTTAATGTCCTTCCTATTTTATGTCCCTTTCTATTGCCGGCTCATCTTGAGAATTTAAAAACCGTGTTCGGACATTATATCTGGATCAATACTAGGTTCTTCAATTTAAAATTCTAATATCTCTGGAATGGAGTGGATTGTATGGCATTTTTACTAAATTCCCCAGAAACATCTAGCTTTTTGGCATCAGCAATTGCATTTTTTTGTTTGTCATCTATAGTACTTCTTAAAACATTTATCCCTGAAATTCTGCTGTATTTGTCCCTAGCTTTTTGTTTTCTTCTCTAGGAAATATAAATTTGGAAATATCGAGGGAAATATAGTATGTCGTCTATGGATCAAATTCAGTAGGTCAAAATTTCCCATGGTTGCAAAATATGCTTGCCATGGAACGAGTTCATCGAAAAAAGGTTTCCCAGGTTGGCTACTACCTTGGCTACTACACAGCCAAGGTAAAAATAATTCTGGACAGTCTCTACATTTTTCAATTAATAACAACAATGAATGTGCATTTAGTTCGATGCAAACATATTATGTTTGTAGTGTTATCTAGCTTTTGGAAAGTGGAAGATTATGGTGATTTTTATCCATGCTCTCCATAGGTAGAAAGCCTAAGAAACAGCACAGAATACCAAATTTTATAAATTCTTTCAATAACACAGAAATCAGTCCAAAATATATTTAACTATTTTAAGTAACTGTGCAGTCCATTGTGTTACTTCCACATCACCTACACGCTTTATTGTAGGTAAAACTATCGCCGATCTTGGAAAATTCGTAGATTTTGGGATGCTCATCACGAATCTGCAGTCAATTCGATCGGGCGACGTTTCGTTTTCAAGATATTCATCTTCAGAGTTAAAAACAATATTTTCACGATTAATATGACATTCTGGTAGATTTTGCAACTCTTTACTACAAATATGAAGTCAATTCGATTGGGCGACGTTTCGTTCTTGAGATATTCATCCTCAAAATTCAAAATCGTTTTGTCACAGTTTTCCCTTCTTTTAACCAACACATTTGAATCACTTTATACGTTTAAATAATTGATAAAGTGCTTAAAGTGTGTTGGGTTTTAATTAAGACAAGGGAAAATTAGAGGAAAAAACGGTTTTCAAATTTGAGGATGAATATCTCGAGAACGAAACGTTACCCGATCGAACTGACTTCAGATTCGTGACGAGCATCCCAAAATCTACCAAGACGCCCAATTTCGACAAGATCGGCGATAATTTCAGTAGCTGGAAAATTTAAGATCTATTTTTCAGGAAAAACCGACAAGGTAACATTGGATTCATGATCTACGACCCAAAAATAGCGGGTATGCAAAAAATATCCGAAAAAACTGTCCACACGCGAATATCAATACTTATAACAACAAAAAATGAAGAAATCATTTTTATATTATCAGAAGACAAAAAGCAAAAAATGTTGCTCAAGAATTTCAACGCGATACCACTATGGATTTCGAGAAATTCATTTGGATTTCGAATAGGATTTCGTGATTTCGAAAGGATTTCGGATGTGATTTCGAGATTTCGAAAGGATTTCGGATAGGATTTCGGGATTTTGAATCGATTTCCGATGGATTTCGCGATTTCGGAAGGATTTCGAAATGATTTCGAAAGGATTTCGCGGGATTTCGGGAGAAAATGTACAGCGATTTCGGGAGTAAGCCGCCCCTCGATAATAGGTACTTAATTTTTTTCAAATTTTTTCGTCCAAGTTCCTCATTTTACCCCGGCTACATGTTCTGAACATTTCAACCCTCTATCTATACTATAATATAAAAAATAGACCGCAAATTCAGCAAAATAAGCAATGCGCATTATCCTTAATTGTAATAAAGAACATACCCCAATAGTAAGCATGTTACAGGCATTAAACTGGTTATCTGTCGGGCAGGACCTTAAAAAGTCGAACCTGGTTTTAATATATAAAATAGAGCATGAACAATTACCAAGATGACGATTTAAAAAAAAAGATCAAGTTTTCATGATTATAATATTCGTTCAAGGCACAACTATAACCTAGAGTCGGTTAAAACGATAACTTTGCAAAAATCTTAATTTTTATGAGGGTGTTCGCATCTTTAATGCTCTTATAGGGACAATAAAGAATGCACCTAATCTGAATATATTTAATAAAAGAGTTTGTACATTTTCAAAGGACCACATAATAAGAATAAGTAGAAGTATTTATTTTGTAACTAACAATATGCTTTGTAAATATTTGTATTTTGTATTTTCTTTTCAATAACTAGCCAAGAGCTAAATAAAGATTATTTATACTGGAACATGCTTAATTAAAGGGGTATTTCACTTTGATAACCGTTTCAACTTTGATAAGTGTTTCATTTTTTCTGACTTTAGCCTCGCTAAAGAAGTTTCACTTCAATAAAACCCCACTTGGCTTTGTTTTTATACGGTACTTTGTGAATTTCTGTGAAAATTTATTCAGATCAAATCATTTCCAGAAATTACTTAATATAATATAATAGTTTTTGCACAAATCCATATGCTATTTAAAAATTCATTATAATGAAAATGTTTTCCCTAGATGTAAGGAAATTCCTCTATCAATGGTAATATCGGCGGGTGACGCCGACGCAATGATAAGGAATTATCACTGATCTATACAAAGATTAGTGGGAATTATTCAATATATTTTTTACAGTATTGCCAGCTGTACAATAAAATAAAGCACGTTAGGAAAATCAGGGCAACTACTGAAAAATTAAATTACTGTGCAAAAATAATGATTTCAAGATTTATTTCATTAGTAGGTATGCATTCCATTAACATTGACTTATATCGCTTAGTCTAGTGCACTGTCTAGGTAATGAATAAATTATAAAGCATCTTTGCTGGTGTTTTATTGTTTTTTACTCATTCTATATTTGAATTCCCTTACATCTCAATTAAAATTTTACATTGGAAAAAATTGTTTTTTTCTCAAGATATGAATAATTATTTTTGGTCTGCATTGTACTCACCATTCCTTGCAAGCATTTTTCTTTTCCTTCAGGGTCAAGCAACCAATCTGCTACTTTCGGATCTTCAATTTTACAGAAAAAATCTATATCACAAGTGTGCTTTAATATCTTTATTTGTTCCTTGGCATCAAATATTCGAATAGATTTATGTACATCTGTAAAAATGTTTCTCAGCGATTTTAAGATTTTCTGAAATATATAAACATTCTCTGTTGATACAAAGTAACTTTCTGCACCTCCCCAACAAAATGTAAACCCTTCTAATTTCTTATCCTTAAAAGTCATATTATGTTCTGAAGAGGGTCTCTGCTCGGGTCTCTCTAAACTTTTCTCAGCAAATATATTTGCTCCAATCATAGGCTTATTTTCTATATTTTTAGCACAAACCACACAAAATGAAAAGCTTATTTTATATTTTAGCTCGTCCAAAAATGTATCTACTAAGGGATCTGAATTACAAACTTCAACAATATGAAGTTTTGAAAAATCTGTAATTTCAGAAAATTCATTATCCTCTAAGCTCAACTGAGAATATTTTCTTATAGTACTGCTAAATGGAGTTTTTAATAATTCATCTAGTATCCTTGACCTTTTAGTTGGTGTTCCCTCCAAAAAAGAATCTTCTGAACTGGATTCTGAAGTTGCTCTAGGTCTTTTACTTGAGACAGTAAGTTCACATTTTCTTACACTACTTTTGGCACTTACATTATGTTCACCATTTTTTTTTATTTCTTGAGTAATGTTCATGTTCTGCAATGCTGCTTCAAAAATACCTTGACTCTGAAATTCATCTATAGACTGTGTAAATGAATCCATAATTCTCTCGTCTGCAGAGACATCACTTATCTGCAATGAGAAACTGTCATCTGATAAACTTTTATCTAACTTTGACTTATTTAAGCTTCCATTTTCTAGGCAGCTGAATATTGATGATTCTGAGATGTTCTGTTCTAATGGCGAATGAGTTATCAATATATCAGATAACAGAGTCTTGGTTTCAATTTCAGTTAATTCTGTCTGTTTAAAACTTGGCTCAGCGACTTTCATATCCAATCCAGTATCCAATTGTAAATTATTCTCAAGCCTTGTGAAACTTATATCTGAAAATAGACTTGAAGTATTAGATATATCAAAATTAAATGATTCATTCTTGGGTCTATCATTTGGACTCTCAGCTGACAATTTGTTGCTTTCAATCTGAAGCTCGATTTTGGGCTCACATATCTGAATTTGTGCACTGACTTGATTCATATTTATATTAGCAGCTTCTGCAGTATTAGATTTGTTATTGCAGTCATTTATGTTTCTGTCTTCATTTACAGAAATATGACAGCTTGTTGTTGACCCATTTATATTACACGATGTATTACTTTCGTCCTCAAATGTTAACTTGTGAGTCGAGCTAATACTTTCACTGGATGTATTACCTATAGGCATTATTTTTTCCAATGGAGTATTCATAGACTGGCTGCTTTCACTTGCATTAAGTCCACCATTACTAGGTTCCGATTTCCACTTAGCTTCTTTTAACCCCATTTCAATTTTCAAATATTGTCTTGCCTCATTTACTAATAAATCAGCAGCTTCCGTTTCCGTTAATCCTTCTTTTCCTGTTATCCACACAGTTCTCAACTTGTTTCTTTGCTTATTATCAAATTTAGACTCACCTTCTCTTTCTTTGTTACTTTCAAATGGCCCAGCACGACAAAGTATATTCTCCACAGAATCTAGGTCATAATTAGCCAACTGAATTATTGTCTCTATACCTGCATTATATAATGTTCTCGCTAGTTTACCATTTAATGATGGGAGACGCATTAAATCAAGTAGGTCTCTACTTACACCAAACTGCATTCTATCTTGAAACTGTCCCAAGAGTATTTCCACACTAGTCCAACCTAATTGTCGACTAAATGATGTTACCATTCCAGAAAAAGCTGAAGCCGATTGCTGAAGAGATTGCAACATACCCCTGTTACAACTAAATTTTGAACACACATTCCCAAGCGAAACTTCATTTACTAAATCCTGTAAAGCAAGGGCAACAAAAAATCTTTTATGAACCATCATTTTATGATAAGCTTTTGAACTACCACTCTCAATTTTTCCTCTGGTAGCATTCACAATATAGGATTCCCTAACACCTACAAGCTCACCTACTCTCTTCATAGCAGATGGTAATTTGTCCCACAAATCCAAATAAAACATCCAGTCAATATTGCCCCATGAATGACAGGCACTATAAGGAGTTACTAGATAGATTAAGTGAAGTTCGGTTTCAAGCACAAAACACTGTCTGGCTTTTTCCAACTCTGTAAATAGAGCAAGTCCTTCATCAGGTGCAATGGAAGAGCATAAACAAGCTTTACCTAAAGAAGTTGCTACATACTTTTCCTTATCGTCCCCTAACTTCTGAAGCCTAATAAATTCATGCTTCTTCAAGAAGTCAATAGCCTCAGCAATTGGATCCTGAAGTTTTTTATTATCTGAATTTGTAACAGCTAATAATGTGCAATTGGTAAATACTGTAACATCGTCAGGTGATGATGCTATACCACTTGAAATTACTTCTAAAATTGCTCTCTTAAGTTTACCAGCACCTTCAAGGCAGCTCTCAACAGCTGGGAGTTCACCAGACATAAGCTCTTTGGCAATTTTGTAGTCACTTTTTTGGCAAATCAAAAAACTTTCTCCCTTTGTATCTTTACCCATTCTTCCAGCCCTTCCAATCATTTGGCGATAAGTAAGCGTATCTAGGGGTTTTCCACAAAAATGTGGACTTCTGATTAAAACTCTTCTAGCTGGTAAATTAACTCCAGATGATAATGTTGAAGTGGCTATAAGAATTTTTATTGCTCCGTTACGAAAAGCTGCTTCTATTATATCCCTTTCATCCATAGTTAACCCTGCATGATGGAAGGCTATACCAAATGACACTGTTTTCTTTAAAATTGCATCTAAACCAACAGGACAGAACTTTAATTGTTCTAGTACTTCTAAAATCAAATTACTCTTTATCTGACTTCTTAGAAGTTCTCCCAGAGGCGTTTGAGAATTGCCAATTTTAAAAAATGCTATTGAGAGCTGTTGAGCTAAATTTTCACACCAGTTCTTTGTAGGACAGAATATCAAAACTGAACAAGAATCCTTAATTGTGTCCAAACATAACTGAAGAATATTATCAGTGTCAATGCTTATATCAGGTAATGGCTCCAATTTCCTTACTAACTGAAGTTTTTTGTTATAGATTTCTCCACATACATTGGCCTGTTCATACAAAGGAATTGGTCTAAAAGATGTGGAGTACAATTCAGCTCCTAACCACATCGCAAGTTGATCTAAATTTGGTAAAGTCGCTGACATTCCAATTATCTGAATTTGCACAGATTTATCTTTCAAAGAAATATATCTAAGTTTAGTCAAAAGAAGTTCGAGTATATAACCTCTATGGGGATCACCCAATAGATGTATTTCATCTACTAATATGGACCCTATTTCTGACAATTGGCCCTCTTCTAAAAGCCTGTTTATAAGACTATTTGCCTTTTCAATGGTACAAATTGCAAAATCTACTGAGCTAAATCCTCCAGGTGGATTATAAGAACCCATAAATCCTTCTGCCCTTATTCCACTGCTACCCAAAATATCTTGAAAATAATACATTTTTTCTCTTACTATTGACACAAAAGGTAGTATAAAAATTACTTTCTTCTTTCTTTCAAAGATTGTTTTCAAAGCAAGAATTTCAGCAACCAATGTTTTACCAGCAGATGTGGGTGCAGAGTATATTAAATTAGAAAGTTCATTCAAAACTTTAGGGTTACTAAGGCATTCAAATTGCCAAGAAAACATATTTTTAATTTTTTTTGATGAATATTTTTCAAGCACAACATCTGGAAGTCCCCAAGCAGAAAGTTCATAATTATTTTCATTTAATGTCTGAACATTTCCACTTAGTTTTGTGGTACAAGCAACTTTACTGTTATTACAATTATAAACAGATTTACTTAAAAGAGCAGTAGAATATCCGACAGACTCAACAGACTGTGCTGACATCTCGATTGAACATAATGTTTTAAGTGGTAAGCAATCAATGCAATCATCCATTTGTTTAGGTTGAATTTTCTTATCCTCTTTGTTGTTATGATTATCTTTTTCGTTAAATCTGGACGAAATACTTTGTGGTATATTTTCTTTTGAACTACATACATCACATTCCACAGATATATTTCTTTGATAATAGTTTTTACTATCAATATTTTTATGACAATCTGACGAATGTAGATCACTGGAATACCTATTGTCTGGCCCTGCATTTCCATCATCGCTTTCTTTTAAAATACCTTCTTTGTTAAATGTTCCTTTACAATTATTGGTCCCCTTAATATTTTCAAAATCAAATGTGTGGTTTTCTAAAAGCGACGAATCGTCAAAAGATATTTCTTCAGATATTGCGCTATCTCTATTCTTCAGCTGACTTCCTACATCTTGCAATGTAAAATTATCTAGGGTATTGTTCATAGAAAAATCATCTAACTCTAACATGCTATTTTTCAAATAAATTGTTCTGCCAAAATAACAAATATGAAGCGAGTTACATTTTAAAGTATAGCTGGGTTAGGCATGAGCTGCTTTACACTGTAGTATGACAACCTCTGTGCGTGAATGTTCAAGCCATTAGACCAGCTCCCGAGTAGATAGAAAAAAAAGACATAATAGAGAGGTAAATCTGCCGATTTTTATGCGATGGGCATATTTAAAAAATACAGCTCCTATTTCTTTGAACCACACAGACGCTTCCCACGCGATGGAGCAGCCATCGCGTGGAAGAAAACGTGCGATAGCGATGTAGTTATCGATTTTTATGCGATGGAACAATTATATTTGAAGAATACCGTTGTTTGAGTAAATCAAACAACGAGAATACCATACATCTCTATTTCATTGGACCACACCATCTCCTCCCATTACACTCGAGAGCGGTTCCAATGACTCGAGACTTCACGCCTCTCCCTATAAGCCTGAATCCACATGCATACGTGATCACGGATACTCGACGATACTCCGACAGTATCATAACATTCCTTCGCATATTTCACTTTTCGAATGGCCCTCCGCTCGCTACCGCTCGCTAAGGGGGCTCAAGAAAAAGAAACTAACCAGGTGCTAACCCGATCTAACTCAAGACATACCTAAAAACAAGAAAAAAACAGTTTAGAAATATAACCTTAAAAAAAAATTTTAAACACCGACGGGGTTTGAACTCGAATCGCCGAAGTGAAGGCTAATCATGCAAACTCCTAGACCACCAGGACACATACAAACGATTGGTTGCACCACGAAGACATGACGAGCAGGTGCGCGCGCACGCATGGAATGAAATGATACTGTGACAGCATCCGCGAGTATCACGGATCCGTTGTACCCACGTGACTATCCACATCCAATTGCGTATCAGGAGAGCGACTTGACTCTCCGTCAAGGTCAAAACGGATGAAAGATGGTTAATTTAATTTAAACTTTTTCCGTATTCGCATCACCGATCTCCATATATGGATAAGCACAAACCGTCTGCAAGCGTCGAAAAATCGTACCAATCATGGGGAAAAAAACCGGGTTCTGCGTCGGACAGAACTGAAAATAGGATAATTTTACTCGTGCGCACAAACACCGAGAAGCGACAGAACGAAATCAGCTCATAAAGCTTTTACAGGTCGGTAATTAAAAATATTATCAAATTTCTCTGACCTTGCTTGTTGCTTGCGCTTGAAATAATTCTTTTTTCTGTGTTTGCCGTAATGGGTTTCGGCGTTTCGTTTCGTTCACTTATTGAAGTACGTACGTGCGTCTGAGTGCTTTATATTATCGTTTTCGTTGAAAATAACTAATTTACTCCTGGACATCTAGTTTAGTTTATTATTATAATAATTCGATTAGGAATATAGCAAAAGTTAATGGTTTTAATACTAACTTAATAAATAAACTAATTAATGGGCATTTGTTTAGAAAGACCATTCGTGATTCCACTTCTTTCGTTAATCAGGATGAAAATACAAAATACGTTTCGATACCGTATAATCCGCAGTATACTAGAGGACTCCAAAAAGTTTTTAAGGAAGTAGCTTTAAAATTAGTATACCAGACTCAGTTTAACATTAAGAAATTATTAGGTGGTCCAGAGGACAAAATTTAAATATTAGAAAGAAGTGGAATATATGAAATTGGATGTATGGATTGTAACCAAAAATATGTTGGGCAAACTAAAAGATCTGTACAGACGAGATTCAAAGAACATATAGCTCATTTAAAGTATGGCAGAACAGAAAAATCAAATGTTGCCGAGCATGCTTTTGATAATAATCATAGAATAACAATTAAAAATTTAAAATTAATTCATAATATAACTGATAGGAGATTATTAGACGCATATGAAAGTATGGAAATTATTAAATGTAAGAATAGTTTAAATAGAGATAGAGGACCTATTCCGTATAGTCCATTGTATTGGTTGATTAAGCGTGACTAGCGGGATCCCAGGATTGGTTCTTTTTAGTTCCGCTTGATTAAGCAAACAGTAGTATAAAAGGGAGTTGGGTAGATTTTAATTTTAGTTTTAATCATCTCCTGATGATGCTAACATGGTTAGCGAAACGCGCGTCGAGTGCAAATATTCTGTTTCGGTATTGTGGATAAAACTCTGTTTTAGTGCATGTTGCCGAAGGTTCCAAACCCCAACGTAGATTAGTGTATTTTGTTAGTGTATAAGTTGGTGTAGCCGTTAGGAATATGATTTAAAGACAAAAGACCTTAAAAGACAATGGCGTCAATTGCCAAGATCAAAGAAAATACTCAACGGTGTTTGATTTGGTGTTGCCAAAATAAGGGTAGAACTAGAATACCAGGGATTTCTTATTTTAAGTAAGTATCATTTTCTTTTAAGGATAACTGCAGCATTACATACAAAATATGGGAATAATATCTTAAAAAGAGTTTATTTACTGTCACGATGCATAAATAGCAGTGAGTTTATTCAGTTTTATCATTTTGTATTAAATTCTTATAGGTAGGATGGATTTTAATTTACTTTGTTGAGGAGCTTTGATGCTCTAAACAGTTTTTTTTTAGATCCTTAAATGGTTAATTGTTCCCCATACTTGTTTCTGCTATTTTAAAAGATTTTTAAAAATTGTTTTACATAGGGGAGAGTCGCCAATATTGTACCGCCTCCTAAAATGTACCGCCACAAAATATCTCTAATAAAAAACCACAGCGCCCTCTCTATATTACCACATGTTTAGGCATCGTCCATCAGCTCAGTCGAGAAGACATGTTGGTCGTTTGTGCACGCGTTTGTTTATATTTAATTAATTTGCAGCTTTATTATAAGGTAAGTAAAAGAATTTCTTTTAAGTAATGAACGCTTGTATTTTTTTTCTTAAAGTAGTTTGTTTGGCATTATTTTTGGTGCAGTTACTTTACCGAATATTTAAAAAATATACTAAATATTTTGTATTTTCGTTAAGGTGTAAAGTTGCATATATTGGACCAGTGGTCGGTCGCCCATATTGTACCGGTACAATTTAGGTAATGGGTATTTAAATACCGGTTTTATTTCAGATGGCTGCAAACCCGAAGAAATATGGTCAGTGGCCCGAAAGTAATAACGTAAAAATGGATATCCAAACTCCAACTTGTTCCAGAAATCCAAAACCAAATGAAGAGTCTTGGTACCTACTGCAAGATTTGTACTGAAACCAGCGTAGAAGATATGGTTAGGTGTCTTAAATGTAAAAACTGGATACATTAATCTTGCGGTAACTCTATGACAAAAGAAAAATACGTGTGTGATTAAACGTTTAATCTAATTCGTTTTTAACTGTGTTTGTTTCGTATTTTAGAAAATGTTATGATAAACTTGTTCCTTTGCCATACTAGATCATAAGAATGTTTAGTTATTTGCTGTTTGTTATGTTATCTGTTTTTTGTTTTATTTTTATAAATAAATGATTTCGTTTGTTTGTTTTGATAAATTTCATGCTTTTTTGGAAATATCAGTGATGGTCCAATATAGGAAACCTAGTAGTACAATTTAGGCAACTGGTTTCCCTATTTGTACCGAGTGTAGAGGTTTAGAAAAGTGCACTTTTCGCATTTGTAACATTAATCAAAAAATACCAAAAAAATTAAGGTAATTAATCAGTTAACAAAGAACATTGTGCCACAATTTAAGCTAATTGCTACAAACCGGATAGGGGGTATAAACAAAAAAGTCAAAAGTGGTACAATTTAGGCGACTCTCCCCTACTACATATATGGGTTCAATAATATAGAAATGATCCGTGGGGGGAGCTTTAATTTTTTTTCCAATATTTACCCCCTTCTTTTAAAAATTTAGGACAGAAAAGTGCAGTGAGTGACCTAAAGTACAATTTGTATGTCTTTTCTATCTGTAAAGGTAAAGAAAAAATAAAAGAAGGGAGTAAAAAATGGAAAAAAATGTTAAAGCTTCCCCCACGGATTATTTCTATGTTGAACCTATAGAACAGCCTGTAAAATATTTAAAAAAAAAATCTATTAAAATAGCAGAAACAGGTATACGGAACAATGAGGGAGTTTCATCAATTTTTCGATAGCCCATGAAAACTAAGTGGAAACATGTTTTTTCTTTTTTTCATAGGGCGAAAAATGAGGCAGATACGCCTTGAAATGTGCTTATGACGTCACAATACACATGAATTATTACGTCACACCATGCATAGTATATCTATATATACAAAACTAAAAACTGGCATAGCTCTCGTAATATTCATATTTAGTGGAAATAAAAAAATACTTATCGATTTTTTTCACTGTTGTAATAAAAAAATAATCAGTTTAATTTCTCAGGAATCTTCCTAATTACTCTTAAATGTTTTAAGGTTTTCATGAGCATTTAGACGTGTGTATAGTCTTAAGAATTTTGTATCTTGGTACATACTACCTACATATTTTGTATTATTGGCTTTTTCCAAATAGACTACTACTACTACCTAATGTAAAGAAAACGTTTATATCATGTTGTTTTGTTTTAATAAACCTTTCTTTGCCCGAAAGTTATTTTAGCTATTCAATGCAATAAAAATTCATATTTTAAAAAACTAAAAAAAGGTGTATTTCTTGCCTACAGATTGTGGTATGTAATGTGTGAATGCAAAATACTTTAACATTACAAATCTCATTTAAAAGTAGTACCTATTCAAGACTAACTTAAAGAGAAAGTAAAATTTAAGGCAAACGCATATAAAAAGGGTTTTATTAGGAGGTGCTTCCATTTTTTAATATTTTTGATTCAAAGGGATGATTTTAAAAAATATGTATATTTGAAAATTTACAAGTTTCAGTGCTGCGCCTGTGTTACACCAGATTTTACAGTATAAATCATTCAAATTTTCTTGGTTATAAAATCATTTTGGGCAAACTAGTTAATATTTTTAACAAAAAAATGCATGCCACATATAAAGAATGTAAAAATTAGGTAGGTACCAAAATATTTGGTAGTATTTTTTTTGCATACCTATCAATGGTTTATTCCTTACACATAATTATATACTTACTGTCATATTTTTACATTTTTTAATTGGTTTTTGTGTCGCCCAGAGACGAGGAAAGAAATAGTTTTTATTTTTTTTGTCTCCAAAACAAAGCAAGATTCGGAAAAAATAGCAAAAGTTGTATATTTTATCGGTTGGTCTATTCTATTTCTTTTAAAAACCAATGGCTTGCAATGTTTGTGTTAAATATATCATCTATCAACATGCTTTTAAATTTTTGGTAATATATACAACGGCAAAATCTTTTTCCAACTTCTTAAAATCCGGACCTGTCGCTTATTCGCGGCCATGCGGTGATGAAGCACGTGGAATCGATCGATAACCTGCTACTTGAAACTGCGCAGTCTCAGAATTACCTTCTTTTGTTTACATCTGAAGGCGCATGAATCATGATATGATTTGGATCGCTTTGTGCTTATCCATATATGGAGATCGGTGATTCGCATTCGTTTGAGTGTGATAGTTGCGGCTGAGTGACAGAGAGAAATAATTTAATAATTTTTGTAGTTGCTAAATATTTACTTGATAAAATGATAAAAAAAAATTGAGCAAGTCTGCTAGTACTCGAAACACTGAGGTGTAAACATATCCTATATCGACATCGACATGAAAATTTAATGCCACCTTAGGCCGCGTGACGCCCATTGATTTGTATAAGAGTGGATAAGCAATAAATAGACCAAACATGGCAAATTTACGACGGCGAAATGTAAACAATGAGATTGCTATTTGGACTTGCGCATTAGAAAATTAGTAGGAGCTAGTTGTTGCACCGTGAAGGTAAATAGGCAGGCCCGGACTTCGAAAGTGATTATTTCACCAAATATTCGGTAGAGGAGTCTTGCCGATTGTGAAATGCGCCCCAGTTAGCATAGTGAAACCAACAATAAGGTATAAATAAGTAATACTTATAATAATTAGACTTACTTGAAATAGGAAATCCCGGGTATTTTGCCTCGAATCGATCTCGAATTATTAACTCAAAACGCCGCGCCGTCAAAACGAAAACACGTCAAAGACAAAAGCCAAGTTCGATCCTGACCGACGCCTGCTGAGACGGCAAGTGTTTTAGTGCGCATGACAAAACGGTATCTTCTTTGTTTATGTTTTTCCATTTTGCGTCGATTTTGTCATGCGCAGAAACCTGTTTTTTCGCCCATAGGTTGCCACTTTTGAATAGTGCGACAGGCGGCTATTGCTTATCCACTCCTATACAAATCAATGGTGACGCCTGAATATAGGCATCCACTTATTTGGAATTGGCTGCCTGGCGTTAGAAACAACACGTTTTAAGGCGGCCACAAACTGGCGTATATGTGTGTCATACTTGTATGTCAAACATGTATGACATAATATGTATGCCGCGCGCCGTTGTCCCCAAACGAGGCTTCTTGGTTGTCAAACATGTAGTTGAATTGTGCACGATGAGTGGTGCAGACGAGTTCATATTGTTATCAGTGGCGTATGCATACATGTTAAAAAAAAGGGAAATAACTGAAGGAAACAGAATCAGTGGAATGACTTGTGAAGCGACAACATTTTACACATATACATTTACTTGAAGAATTTCGCTTAGAACCTGATGATCGGAAAAACTATCTAAGGATGGATGAAGACAGTCTGCTTAAGTTTGCAACCCCGGTAACTGGGAAGGAGGTCACAATACTGACTGAGGCCCCCGGTACAACAAACAACTGGTCGCATCGCGAAGACATGCGTCACCTCACGTAGCTAGCCAATCACGCGCCTCTAATTCACAAGTGCACTATGAACTGAAATCTCGCTTGTGGGCAAGAATTTAACAAATATGGAATGAATTTAGTCCGGATCATGACTGCTTCAGTGTCCAATATGTTATTCAAACAAATGAAGCCGCCATAAAATATTCATTTGTTAATAATTTAGATATATATTTTTTTACTTTTGCAATAAATATGTTGGAAAAAAATCGTTCCGCTTTTATTAGCATACCCTAATTTCCGATCGCACGCAGTTAATCAGAATATTGGCCGGTATCGCTGAAGATGTGACCAAATTTGAAATGTTAGTTTACCCATGTCTTTACGGTGCAACAAGTTGTTTTTTCATTTGTCTCTACGTAGCAGTTTACACAATTTTCCATACGCTTCTAGGCAACCAGCTGTACATTGTGAATTGTAAGAATATGATTGAATATCTTACTAGTGCCCCAGATAAATCCACACCAGATGCAAAAGATCGGCAAATTCCTCGCCAGCCAACTTTAACCTTGACGTGGCGGTTATACGCGGCCTGCACCAAATAATCTGGGTATGATTATAGAATTGTTCTTCAAAATTAAAATAGTTGGTCCGCACCAATTAAATCAAAACGTGTTTTGTTGATGAACTGGTTCAGGAAAAATAAAAATTTGCAATAGCTATTCACTTTCTTTTTTCCCAACAGGCGGTCATGGAAATCTTGTGTTATTATGGCTGCTCTGACCTTTTTACAGAAATTCCCTTAATACGTTATGCCGTTTTAAGGTTATTTTAACATTGAAACTGTTTCTGTTATCCTAATATAGGGCCTCAATAGTGAAAAAGTACATGCTACATTTGCCACATGACGTCATACGCGTGAGAGATCGCGTTAGTTTGTTTATTTAAACTTAAATTTGATCATAAGGTATCGGAATCCGTTCAAATGACTAAAATAAATTGGAACTAACTGAAACTAACCGAAAGTTGATTGAACGACTAACCAAAACTAGCCAAAAGTAACCAAAAGCACCAGAACGGGCTAAAACGTATCGGAACTGGTTACAAACATTAAAATAAGTTAAAACTAACCAAAGCGAGCCAAATTTTAAGGACTAACCAAAACTAACCAAAAACATTAAATTTTTGTTTAAAATATATCGGAACCGATTCAAACGACTAATATAAATTGGAACTAGCTAAAAGTAATCGAAAATTGATTGGATAACTAACCAAAAGCAAATAAAAGCACCAAAACGGGCTAAAATGTATCTAAACAGATTCAAAATATTAAAGTAAGTTAACACTAACCCAAATTAACCGAATATTGGCGACTAACCTAAACTAACCAAAAACATTAAAATTGGTTATAACGTATCGGAACTGGTTCAAATGACTAAAATAATTTAAAACTAACTGACATCAACCGAAAATTTATTGAACGACTAACCAAAAGTATCCAAAAGCACCAAAAAGGGCTAAAACGTATCGGCACAGATTAAAAATATTAGATTAAGTTGAATTTAACCCAAGTCTGGCGACTAACCTAAATTGACCAAAAACATTAAAACTGATTATAACGTATCGCAACCGGTTCAAATGACGAAAATAAATTGGAACTAACTGAAAGTTGTTTGAATGACTAACCAAAACTAACCAGATATAAACAAAAGCACCAAAAAGGCTAAATTTTATTTAGTTTTAATTTATTTTAGTCATTTGAACCAGTTTCGATACGTTATACCCAATTTTAGTGTTTTTGGTTAGTCACCAAAATTCGGTTAATTTGAGTTAGTTTTAATATTTTTAATTTATTTCGATACGTTTTAGCCTGATTTGATGTTTTTGCTTACTTTTGGTTAGTCGTTCAATAAACTTTAGGTAAAATTCGGTTAGTTCCAATTTATTTTAGTCATTTGAACCAGTACCGAGACGTTATAAGCATTTTTTATGTTTTTGGTTAGTTTTGATTAGTCACCAAAATTCAGTTAATTTGGGTTAGCTTGAACTTACTTCAATATTTTTAATCTATTTCGATGCGTTTTAGCCAGTTTTGGTTACTTTTAGTTAGTTAGTCGTTCAATCAACTTTCGGTAAAGTTCTGTTAGTTTATTTTAGTCATTTGAACCGGTTGCGGTTTATTATAAGCAATTTTAATGTGTTTGGTTATTTTTGGTTAGTCGCCAAAATTCGGTTAATTTAGGTTAGTTTTAACTTAACATTTGTAATGTATTCTGATAAGTTTTAGCCCGTTTTGGTGATTTTAGTTACCTTTGGTAACTTTGGTTTTCGTTGGTCGCCAAAATTCGGTTTGTTTTGGTTAATTTTAACTTACTTTAACTTTTGTAACCTGTTCCGATAGGTTTTAGCCCGTTTTGGCGCTTATGGTTAGTTTTGGTTAGTGGTCCAATCAACTTTCGGTTAGTTTCAGTTAGTTCCAATTTTTTTAGTTATTTGAACCTGTTCCGACACGTTATAATTAAATTTAATGTTTTCGGTTAGTTTTGGTTAGTCGCCAAAATTCGGTTCGTTTTGATTAGTTTTAACTTATTTCAAATTTTGTGACCTGTTCCGATACGTTTTAGCCGGTTTTGGTTAGTTTTGGTTAGTCGTTTAATAAACTTTCGGTTAGTTTCAGTTAGTTCCAATTTATTTTAGTCATTTGAACCGATTCCGATACGTTATAATCAAATTTAGGTTTAAATAAACAAACTACAATAACACGATCTCTCACGCGTATGACGTCATGAATGTGGCAAATGTAGCATGCACTTGTTCACGATTTGAGGCCCTATACTAGGAAAACAGAAACATTTTCAATGTTAAAATGCATTTTTAGATTGTCAGACATGCAGAATAGATCGGATAAAACAAAAGTTCCGATATCATAATAATAAAAAAAATTCCCATATGTGGCCAATATTCTGGCGGACACTGTATAACATTAGTTGGATTTAAAAAAGATTTAACTATAACATTGTATCTGCCAGTGTCCAGAATTGAATTTCATGCTCATTCGATTTTAGAATATGCAATAATTTTGGAAATAAGTGTGTTGGAATGTGCATTAAACAACATTTATATACATACCTTTCAGGATCGCGGGGTAATTTAAATAATGATTTTTCGCCACCGCTTCTAGTAGAACAATTCAAATAAAGGCACTTATAACCGGGCATTTTTAACAAATATAAAACAAAGATTAATAATACAAAAAATTGGATTAAGAGCCGATTTATAGTGGATATACAGCAGCTTGCATGTATTTCCGCGAATATATGCCACAAAGAATCCTCCTTCTTTGTGATATATTCCCCTGTTCACCATTCAAAACATATTACAACAATAATAACGTACGCGCCAATGATTGCAGATAATGTATGGAAAATTGTGTAACTGCTACGTAGCGTCACTAGTCGCTAGGTCGCGCCGATCTAGAATCGTTCCCGACACGATTGTGTTAATGCACTCGAGGAAACACATGCAAGCTGTATATTTCGTAATAAGTGCTTACAAAGGTCGGGCACGTGTTACAATAAGTAATATTTCATTTTTCGTACGGACCTCCGCTCGCTACCGCTCGCTACGGGGGCTCAAGAAAAGGGAACTAACCAGGGGCTAACCCAAACGTAACCCAAGACATACCTAAAATCAAGAAAAAACTGTTTTTTAACCAAAACTAACCCAAGACATACCCAAAATCAGGAAAAAAACTGTTTAGAAACTTAACCGCAAAAAAAATTAAAAAAAGCAACGGAGTTCGAACCCGAGCCGACGGCCGCCACCGATAGACACAATATCGACACCCAACGATCTAAACCTCTAGACCACCAACGCTATACTGCAAATTGATTGCATCACGAAGACATAGCGCGATTGCGCGAATACAATCGCTAGAGTCATCGCCACATATACTAGATGGCGCTGGAGGCGTAAGAGAAATACAGTGGCTTTATACAGTAAAGCCACTGTAAAGAGAAAGAGGGAGGCGTCGCACGCAGTATTTCGTCATCGGGAACGATTCTAGACCGGCGCGACCTAGCCGCTAATCGTAGCGTCAAGTGTTGTTTTCAACTGATCTGGCGGTGCAGTCTACTCAGTGGTCAAATACCATGATACAAACAATAACATCTCCCTGTTATTGTACCATGGTCAAATCCTGTGCTTGTGCCCATGGGCGTAGACAGGGAGGGGCCAGGGGGGGCCGTGGCCCCCCCCTGGGAATTTAACCGACTCATGACTTTTGTGTAAAAATTGGGCGTGGCCCCCAAAAATTTACCACTACTGCGGCCTTGTCTACGGCTCGCCCCCCCTGGGAAAAATCCTGTCTACGCCCATGCATGTGCCTTGTGATACGGCGCGGCGCCGGCGGCCCAGGTACCCGAGTTTGATTCCCGTCGATGTTGTTTTTCTTATTTTTTAAAGGTTATGTTAAAAAAAAAATCTTAATTTTGGTGGGTTAGGTTTTTTTAGTTTTTGTTGGTTTGGTTGGTTGATGAAAATTATATAAAACGCAAATATCAGCCCGGTTTTTATTGTCCGCAACTGCACCTTTTGACGGTCTTCCCAACCCTGTTCAGAGACAACAATCTGCCCTGTTGAAATTGGCGAGAATTCGAAAATGGGAAATATTTTTTGGGCGTATTTGTTTTTGAAGAAGAGGTCACTTTGGGTCGTTCTATCGCAGAAAATTTGTTTTTTTTTTTCAAAAAACAATTTTTGTAGAAAATCCAATTATTTGACGAGAACCTACATCAAAAACTATAGTAGAAGTCAATGTCTTTTATACAAGGTGACCTAGTTAAATTTCAGCTTTTCGTCATTTGGAGTTTCGACACGACACATCACCACCTAATATTTTAATATTGGAAAGTCGAATAATTTAGAATTTAGAGCATACAGTTTTCCAACTCTTCACGTGCTTTGAGCAAAACAGCTGACCCAATACGAACGTCGACCTCATATTTTGGGTCTGCGCAATAAGGTATTTGGGTTAAATTACATGCTCTTTTTCTGTCTGCTCTACAATCAGTTTAGATTCTGCTAATACGATATTCTAACGAATCAGATGAAGAAATGAATCCGATTACGCCTTCAGTTTAGAGAGGTATCGACCATGATACTCGACGCAGCTTAGCAAACAACGCTTTGCGCCGATCTTCGCGCAAACGGCCATTTCGGGCTAAAACCTGTCAAGTCAGATGCGGCCGGGCTATAAGTTTCTTAATTAGCATCTAACCGGACCATTGGAACTTGGCACGTAATGTTGCGCATGCGTATTATATTTCAGTTTGAATATGTTACTGCTGCTTCCCGATTGAATTTAAGTACAAATACTACCTGTCAATAATTGTTAGTGTGAATCGTTTTTGGAGAAGATGTAAGATTGGGTTGTAGTACTGCATTTTTTGAATCTTTTTTCCTGATTTTGGGTATGCCTTGAGTTACTTTTGGTTGGTTACTGTTCGTTGAGCCCCCGTAGCGGGCGAAGTGTGAAGTGAAATATTAGTTTAATGATAAAACAAAATTGAGTTAAGAGCCGTATTATAGTGGACATACAGCAGCTTGCATGTGTTTCCGCGAATATATTCCATATCT
>MU183917.1:123901-168825 GCA_016904865.1 Pissodes strobi
GGACATACAGCAGCTTGCATGTGTTTCCGCGAATATATTCCATATCTAACCTCAAAATTATACGCATGCGGCCATGCGCAACATTACGTGCGAAGGTCCAAAGTTCATCGGTCCGGCTAGATGCAAGTTAAGTTCTTATTTAGTTCGCATCGATTCCAGTAGCGCGTACTAAATATTATTTTTCCTGGAGGATCCTTGAGGAAAACTGGACCCTGGAATAATTGTTCGGAAAGTTAATAAACATATTATAAAACGAAATAAGAAAAAATTAATAGAGAATCGCGGTTTTCGGCGAAAAAAGGCGAAGGACTTCAGTTACGAGGTCGGGGATAACAAAGCAAAAATTGGAAGAACAAAATTTATGAATATAAAAAAGTTTGTGAAAAAAATTGAAAAATCCGTAAAAAATTTTCGGAAAAGGTAATAAAAGGAAGAAAGCAATTAATAATAAAAAAAGGAAAAATTTGTTCGGAAAGTTAATAAAAGTATTATAAAACGAAATAAAAAAATGGTTCATAAAAAAACGTAAAAAATTGTTCGGAAACTTAATAAAAGTATTTTAAACAAAATGAGAAAAAAATAATAAAAATAAAAAGTTAGAGAAACACGGTTTTCGGCGAAAAAGTTGAAAAAAAAAACAAAAAATTCAAAAAGTGTCGGAACCTGAGGCAAAAGTTAAGAAAAAAAAGCTTAAAAAGAAAAATAAAACACAATTCCTAATATCTCTTTCAGAAGTTTCACTTCAGCTGCGCACTTATAAAGGTGAGGCACATATTTTTTTTATGTGTGTGTTGTGAGTGCGTGCTGCATATTCGCTTCTTTTATTGAAAATTGATACATTGCTGATATGGAAAATCGTAAAGGTGGACCATGTTTGCGCAGTTAGAAAATGTAAATTTAAAAGCTATGATTTCAACAAGTTTCTTCAGAATTCCTAAAGATATTTTTAGGTAAAATTTATTTTTATTTAATAATACTATTTTAGAATAAAATAAAATGATAATACTCACTTGTTAATACAGAAGGTTTCAGGCATTATTTCACTGTACGGATTGAATTTAGTACGTTAAGCAAAATATTAGTGAACCATAAAAAAAGTATCTTAATTTTAAAATAATGTAAGCTTCTCAATAACAGTCAGTAAAAAAGTCATGAACATTTTGCTGTTTTTAGAGAGGTGAATTAAATAAATGCTCTATATAATATTAAGTTTTTGGTTTGCAGACAGATGAAGTTTGCTTTATTATGATACCTATATTTTAATTTTACAGAGGTACTATAAAAGACGTAAGCTTAGGATTCAGAGTCGGTTAATAGTATCGAACTTTTGTGCTTACCTATATTAAACTTGGATCGTAAGAGACAGGCTTCCGGTCTTTTATTATAAAATGATATTACGTTTCATTCCAAAACGAAAAAAGTTAGAATCACGAAATTTGGTGCGCGGCTTGTAAAATATATTCGATTGACTAGAAGCGTTTTTATTCAAACAACGCTAGAAGGCATGGTGTTTAAAAATGTTATTAATTTTTTTTATAACAAATTAATATTTTTAAACACCATGCCTTCTAGTCAATTGAATGTACAAGCCGCACACCAAATTTCGTGATTCTAACTTTTTTCGTTCTGGTCGGTAGTCTATCCTCTTAAGAGTAAAATAATTAAAGGCAGTACGTATCAATTATTGAGCCCAAGTAATAAAAAAATTTAAATACTTACCACTTCGAGTACTTTGAAGCCGTACCCTCTCTGGAAGATTGTTTCTTAAGGGAAATTGTACTTTAAGTTAAAATTTAATAACCAATATTAAAACAGATTAATTCGGTAAATGGTAAGTTGGTTTATTGTTATAAAAAAATGTGGCATTTGATTATAAAGAAAAATAGAAATTGCCCAGTGCCCCAGTGCTGATGGCAGACAAAATTTTATCTTAATGTTATTAACAACTATATCTTAAAAAAAGTAGGCTTACTCGGTTACTTAATGATTTTGTGAATCACAGGATTACCTAAGCAAACGCTTGAAATATTTAACAGTAATCTAGCTTGATCGCGTTATGTAATAATAAAAAAAAACGTTAAGAAACTATAAAATATAGGTCAGTTCAAATGACTACTCGTTGGATAAATTCGAGTAACTCAAATAAAAGTATGCTTAACCAATGTTTATACCTAATGGACGTCGAATCATGATTAGTTACAACAGCTGTGTTACTAACTAACTATGACTACAGACATCAACTATGATACGCCGCAGAAAAAAAACGGAAAATAATGTTTTCTAGTCAGACCTAGCGTTATCGTAACAATCAATCAATTAAAGGATTTACCCATATGTTAAATGCAAATGGTTTGTTAAAAAAAAAAGTGAAATATGAAGGGTATGAAAATTAAAACAAGAATAACGCGAAACCCAGATAACACACTGCAATTCAATGGACAGCTTATGGATGTATGTTACTGGACATATGGCATATCCATTGGTTATCCACAATTTGTCCAAGGGACACTCAATTAAGGTCCATTGGACTATACAAACGACACACGCATGGATTCTTCTGGATTCCAACTCTTGTCCATAGGGGGTTATATATTGGGATGCATTTTGGACATGTTTTATTAATAATCTACGCTAACTTTAGAAGTACTTAAAGCCCCTAGGGGAGCTCTTGAAATATGAAAAATTACCCTGTTTAATAAAATATAGCACATATGCATAATTCAGCTAAATTGCTTTATTTAAATGCGACGGAAGAACAGATATTAAAAAGTTAGGCGTAGATGCCTTTTTGTCACAACCAGAAACGATGGCGAAAAAACAATGTAAAAATAACACGCCCGGTGGCGTTGCACGCAAAGTCACTGACACTGATTATATCTTACCGGATAAAATAATCAAATTATTCTAATAATTATTTGATTAGGAATAATAAAAAGATACAATGTCTTCCATCCCACGCGCCAAAAGACATTTGACAAGTGACATACTTGAAATACGATCTAACAACGTATTCGATTGGTGGAAGTGGTACTTCACAAATAGGTTTCATCCTTCTTTAGCAATAAAATAATACCAACCGAAAATGAAATGAAACTAGTCATTTGGATTAATTTGACTGCGAGGTATAATAAGGCATTGTTGGCATATGACCACGAGATAGATCTTCCGATTGAAATTACAAACAGGATCACGTGGCACGTGTGATGGAACATGTAATCTTTTTCCTTTTCCTAAAAGGCACAAGGAACTAACGCAAAATCGCAGATGAGGGCGCTTATGTTGATTTTTTATTTGTTTACCTTAATTTTTTTGGTTTATGGTATGGAGGGTGAAAGTTTCCTTTCACTCTCCATAGTTTATGAAAAGCAAATTAAAAAAATATAGAGTACAAGTTTAATTGGTGCCTAGAAACATTTGGTTTTAATGTTAATTAAAAATTATTATTAAGTCCAACACCTATAGTTTGGATAGAGAGAAACGACTATGCAGTGGCATGCTAAAAATGACTAACCAATGGATATCCAACTAACCCAAACTAACCCCTGCACTAGCACCCTGTGAAACATCAACATATTCATGGTTCGACAGTTTATTAGAAAGTAGGTCAAATCTAGGCGGACACAGGCCCATGTCAGAATAGCGCGGAAGGCGAAACATTTTCGGGGTGGCACGCCCAAAATCTCTTTTTTTACGTTTTTTTTGTTTAGAAAAAATAAGCAAATATATTTATAGGTAATATTTATTCAACCAACTGCAATGTTACGTCATCAATAACACCAAGTGTAGGGGAAATGTGGATAGATGGCACCCTTGATATGATGGCATCCTTCCGTTATTGGCGCAATTTTTTTCAATTTATTTACTTTAACACTTGTCTGCTATTAAACGCGCCACCACAGAACGGCTGTGAAGTGGCGGTCTCGATTGTGTGCCTTCAACCAGCGAGAAACCTGTATGTTGTTATTTGTAACTATCAAACTTTTTCCGCTGTTTCGTTTTTTTTTCGAATATTTAGTAGCATGCATAGATATTTGCAAAATGTTTTTAGCCTGTATAAGTGTATGATGATAGCTTATATTTGTATAGCGAAGAAAACTAATTAGTGATAGGTTAGGGTTGGAAAATCTAGCCATATTTGATATCATGTTGTTTTGATATGATGGCACCCTAGAATCGTTTATTGATGGCATAGGGTGCCATCATATCAAACAATTTGAAAAATCGGTTTAAAAATATAATATTTTTTTAGTGTTGTTTATTTTAAACTTTTGTTGCGATTAAGGTTTTTTTTTAACAAATATAACTTGCAAGTTGCTGTTTTATGTTTCTGTTGAACTTATGTAGTGTTTATGACTTTTTATTAACTGAAAATAATATTTAATAATATTTAAGTTACTGTTTAATGTTCATGTTAAACTTTTGTTGCCTTCAAGGCCTTTTGTTAACAGAATATAACATTATCCTGTGTTTGCTGCGTAAGATGTGTATTGGTGCCATCATATCAAATAGTTTGATATGATGGCACATTTGACGTTAAATGAAAAATAATAAATTTAAAAAAAGGACTGTGAATTTTAATCATTTTATACGTGTTATGTATCAACAACGGCAAAATCAACACGCAGCCAGAATTTCAGTTTTTGAAAACAAATTTTACACACCGAAAACCGACAACAAAAAAAAGGGTGGGCCATCATATCCATACCTCCCCTATTCTGATGAGATTTGCTAGTGTCATCATTATTACGAAGCATTATACCTGCTCTAAACAAGCTATGGGTAATTATAAATAAAACTAAAATACGTAATAATATTCTTAACATAACTCTCTCACCATTTATCTAGCTATGTGCAGTGGCGGATTTGCAGTCTCGGCCGCCCTAGGCCCCAAGCTATCAGCCGCCCCTTTCTCAGCATCCACCATATAGACTACATAATGAAATTACTTTATTGCCAACTTAAAATCTGGCCGCCCTAGGCCCAGGCCTAAGGGTAAATCCGCCACTGGCTATGTGTTTGTTAATCAAATCGATTCTTCTATCCTTCATATAAGTGTTTGCAAACGCAATGCGTATGTCGATATCAGCCAATTAATATTAGTTTTTATTTGTCTAACCCGTAACCCAAATGTCTTGCAATATAATATTTGAATCGGTCATTTGAGAAACAACATAAGTCAGCTTGTGCAAAATTTTCAGAAACTAGATAAAACAATATAGAATATGTCCCTGGTTATCTACATAACTCACGATTTTTCCTTCAATCTGCTGTAATGATCCAAATAGGTGTTAACAGGGATTTTTTTTATAAACTGTCATTTGAAGCAGGAAAAAAAAATTTGAATGTCGATGACTTATGTTGTTTCTCAAATTAACGACGCTTTTATTTTTTTTTGCCTAATTGTGTTGTAGTTGTGGTTAGAAATCAATTAAACTACGTTTTGTTAGAAACAAGATATATTCAGAGGAACACAACTACTACGCTCGATGTAACCATTCTTCCAAATACCCCTCTAACATGCCTCACAACGCTCTTTAATAATAGTACTACGCTCGACGTAACTCCACACTCCCAAATACCCCTCTAACATGTCTCACAACACTCTTTAATAATAGTACTACGCTCGACGTAACTCCACACTCTCAATTACCCCTCTAACATGTCTCATAACGCACTTATATTAATACTACTACGCTCGACGTAACTCCACTCTTCCAAATATCCCTTTAACATGTCTCACAACGCTCTTTAATAATACTACTACGCTCGACGTAACTTCACACTAAATAGGGGCCCCTAGGTTCCGTTTAAACGGTACCCGTCCGACCCACCACACCGACTTTCGTCGATTTCAACCTATAAACTTGATTTTTTTTTCGCGGAGCCTACCCCCTAGGTTCCACAGTTTTTTTTATGTCAAAATTCGTTTTTCCCGACCCCGAAAACCCCCCCGTTTCCATTTTCGCCTAAATCTGAGCTGACTCGTGTTCGGTCTAGTACCAGCTCACGTTTCCTATTGCTTGACTTCATTTGAGAAACAACATAAGTCAAATGACTTATGTTATTTCTCAAATGAATGAAATATATTTACCGCACATTAACGAATAACGTATAGTCTGACTTATGTGGTTTTTCGCTGGAATAGGTATTTACATGTATAGATTACGAAATTGCTAATATCTCGTTTTCGGCCAAACAGTGACTTATGTTGTTTCTCAAATGACCGATTCATTTGCTCGGAGCGGTTCGAGCAAAGATATTCCAACGTTCTATGGGTTCGAGTCTGTTTTCATAAAGGCCAGGCAGCATCCGAGCCTGCGAGTGCCAAAAGCACTATCATTGGCCGGCCGTCGACAATTTCGTCAACTATGTGTCTCTTTTTAACTCCTTAGAAAGCGCGTATCTACGCGCTCCGTCTTAGTGTCGGTTCTCTAATTGCCGTAAAAAGACACAAGGTGAATTTAAAATACGGCCGGGCATCCAGCATCAACTGGACAAATTGGGGAGTTTTCGCATGAAAACGCATCCGCATTTTTTCAAAATCCGCTGATAGTTAAAAGAAAACAAACTTAAATTAAAATTAGGTGGGTCATTGACCAAATGACCTTACTGAAAAGCGGCGCCTGGGTTTCACATGTGACTTTTAATTGAAGAACATTACAAAATCAACCATCGAAGGAAAAAAAATCAGAATTATAATAAGAGTAATAGTTTACCTGTACAGGGTAATTGGCCGCCAGTTAATTAGCCTTACAGGTGGTCGAGAAGGCCTCTGTCCAAATTGGCATTTAAATCCCCCAAAGGACAGTTTCAGACACCAAACACCAAGTAAAAAGGTAAGGCGCAGATATGGCCTGAAACTTGAAACAAATGCCCGACTAAGAATCCCTCAATAAGGCAAAATCATATTCACTTCAAATTTGATGTTTTAAACTCAAATTTGTAAGGCTATGAAAAACAAAGAAACAACTGATTATTATCGTTTTACAGCTCACGCGTAACATAACACAATTCCATTTATGCTATACTATGCCTACCTACTATATGCTTGGGTTATGTAAATCTATATATTCAGCTTAATAGTTGTAGGTGCAACAAGTTGCGACAAAACGGTGGGAGCAAGGGAAGTAAAATAAGTTATGTGGTGTTAATCATACATTTATTTTTGAGTCACGCAGTCATATTCATTTTGTACCAAATTATAAGTCGTTTTTAATATGCAGCACCGCTCGGGAAAAACTGACGGCGGAGAGCGCATGGTATTTTAATATTTGAAGAGAAGATATCTAACAAAATACTTTACATCTCAGAAAGCCGTATATATATACAGTATGACTACCCCACGACAACTATAAGTAACCGATTTGAGGATCGATTATGCGTATATATGGAAGGAAAACCATCCAACAGACGCGTGAAAACTATCTAAACAACTAACCTTCACCGTTTAATATAAATCCGAAGCACAGTGTCCGAAGTGTAGGAGATCTAGTTACATAATATAATAGAGACATCTATACTGTACAGATTTTACTCTATCAAATAATATTATTTGACGCCACGCAGAGGCCGTTGTGCCAAATTTCAAATGGTACTATGGAAACTACTATTTGAGCACGAAAAATCTTTTAACAGTGGTAATATAATATGAACCATCATATCGGATTATTGTCACATATTCAACGATCGTGAAATGATGGCTATTACGCATGGGGATGCGGATGATAGTTTGCAAAACGAGCGTTGTGATTAAATGAATGAAACCTAAACTAACATAAACTATTACACACGAGTAGAAGAGTACTTTTTCTGCCACTATTTTCTAGAACGTCTTTCAAAATAATTGTCAAACCAAATTAAAAAAAAAAATGTTGCCAATTTTTATAAATATTATAAGTAGTGCGTTTCGGTTCTATGGAACTTGGTAAAGTTTTCTTTAGATACACTAGCAGTAACAACAATTTAATTTAATAGCGTCAGCATTATTCTTTGTACCATGGTCACCATGCACGGGCCTACTCATTTTTTAAAATTTAAAAATGTACTTTGTGTATGATTAATCCCTGAAGATCTTTTGCCGATTGGTCACAGCCCGTGGATAATGGTTTATTACTCAACGAATGTGAATAATGGACACTGTTACTTATTCGTGAACGAAGCTGTAATAATCAAATTATTTGACAGCTGTACAAACATAATTTATAGATTAAACTTTGATTTTTTACTGAAAGAATAAAAAAACGTAGTCATAAAATGACTCTTGTTTGTAGGTATTTTTTTTCGGTGTGGGTGAGGTGTTAACGGTTTTTAAAACGCTAACGCTAGCGTTGCGCGCGTGACTAAGCAAGCGTAAACCCTTGTACTAGCCGACAACTCGGAGTACTTTAAATCCTGGTTATTACGTGATTACCGCTCCCAATCAATCACTTCCGTTCTCGGCCTCATCAGTCGATGTGTTCTCCAGAAGACCTGACCAAGCCACTTTCGAATCATATGTTTCCGTCCTCCCTCCCTGGGCTTCCTTGACATGACATCCTTTATGAAAGATCTGGGCAGTTGCAACTTGCAACCGAGCAGCAAGACTTTCAATTATGTCTATGCGAAAAACCCAATGCGGATAGCGACAGTTGTCACCTATCGTCAGCAGGCTATTCGACAATATTCATCTATATTATTCCCATCTTCAAGAGGTAAATTAAATTAGATATATTGTTAGTTTATTAAAATATATTATAACAAAATTTTCATTTACATGGGCAACATATTTTAAGAAATTTTCATCTTTTTCTTTTTAAAACCCTCAAACTGCATACTTGCCAGGGGATTGGATTTCTTCGCCTAAAAATACACTTATATAAGATGACGTTTTTCAGTAAATACAAAAAAATAATTAATATTTTACAAGTTTTCAAATTAGAACACAGAACATAATATGCATTGTATCTGAAAAATGGCATATTTAGGTTTCAGCACAAGGGGGTTTAGGGAGAGACCTTGACCTTATAGTATACTATTTAACGAGAGTATAATGTAGGTCGTAATAAACGAGGATGTTATTTATTATGCGAGCCACTTTCGGCGAATGTTATCACATTTTATTATGGTTTATTATATGCGAGCCAGCTACAACCATCCTTAAGCACACAAAATACAAGCAAAATTTGAACATTTACGTGAATCGAGACGTCAACACATTACCTATGTTGATATTTCTGATATCCATAGTACTGGATTTCCGATTGACTACGACGAATTACACTAGAAGTTTTATCAATTGCTATCATTGCACTTGTATTATTCCAAGTATAATAATGCTCTTACTATCATACGTATTATGTGTCTATTATTAAACGGTTGAAGATAAACTTTTTATATACTGGATAACCAGGGACTTTTTAGAACTAATGAACGAGATAAGCTATACGAACAAAAGGTAAATATTTCAAATAACATTATCATATCCAATGATTTCTCTGAAAAGAAAAAATAACACAAAGCGCTAGAAAAGCAATATTTTCAAATGTATCAAAGAAAGCATTGGAAGCTTGCGAACGCATTAGTAAAAGATAAAAGTGAAAGAAAGAATGAGATTGCGAAAGAGGTTACGGGTAGTTCTAAAAATCAAAGTCATTTGGTTCATTCAAATGATATAAATCTGTTCAGGACAAATGCAGCACCAGAATCAAACAAAACAACAAATGTATGTTTCTGTCTACACTCTCAGAAAGAAAAATATGTAACATAATAAGTAACCTGAAAAACAAACACAGCTCTGGTTATGATGAGATATCAACCAATTTAATTAAATTTGTCTTGTCAGAGATTGCTGTCCCGCTCTCTTTCATAGTCACCAACTCTTTTAAGCACGGTCAATTTCCTCAAAGTCTAAATCCCGCAATTGTCAAACCACTGTACAAGAAAGGTGATTCCTCCAAAATGGAAAAATATAGGCTAATAAGCCTTCTTCCATCTTTCTCAAAAGTATTTGAAAGAGCCATGTATTTCGGGTTGAAAAACTTTTTTATGTCAAACAACATCTTTAACAGTTCTCAGCATGGCTTTCTTCCAGGGAAGTCTGTGGAGACTGCTATTTATGACTTCATAACAAAAATCTTAGAAAAAATAGAAGTTGAGATGAAAACACTAGGTGATTTTCTAGATTTATCTAAAGCTTTTGACAGCTTGGATCATGGGCTTTTATTAGGAAAATTACAGATGTATGGAGTGCAGGGACCTGCACTAAAATAGATAAAGTCTTTTCTCACAAAGAGGTCACAAAAAGTATGTTTGGAGAGGGATGGAAGTAAGGTATACTCAGATCCTATAGACGTGGGGTTGGGCATTGCGCAGGGGAGCATTTTAGAACCTTTTCTTTTTCTTGTCTACATAAATGACCTGCCGGACACTGTAGTCAGTGACTCGTCAAGTCTTGTAAACTTTGCTGATGATTCTAATACACGTTTCTGGGAAACAACTTTAGAAGCACTTCTCAGAACAGCAGATCAAACTCTGTGCAGAGCCGAGCAGTGGTTCAGTGAGAACAGACTTTTGCTTAACTGTGATAAGACAGTTTTTATCTATTTCAGAACGAGTCAGTCACGAGAACAGTACCCAGAAATAGTCAATCTTCTTTCACAAAATATTGACCCTGCTAAACCAGTTAAGTTCCTTGGACTTTACATTGATCAAAATATTTGTTGGGATGAACAACTACAAAATGTAACAAAAAAACCGAACAGTGCATGTTTTTCTCTGAGGGTTTCAAAAACTTACGTGGACCAGAACGTCTTATTGTCAGTCTCCTATGTAA
Organism: Pissodes strobi; assembly: GCA_016904865.1. Taxonomy (NCBI): domain Eukaryota; kingdom Metazoa; phylum Arthropoda; class Insecta; order Coleoptera; family Curculionidae; genus Pissodes; species Pissodes strobi. The sequence goes on from MU183917.1 coordinate 134,712, forward strand.
ACTTTTATTCCACCTTGCGTTACGGGGTAATTTTTTGGGGTGCTGCACTGAACACCTCTATTGTTTTTGGGAGTCCAAAAAAAAAACAGTAAGAGTGATTTTGGGAATGAGAGCGGGAGAGTCCTGCCGAGGCAAATTAAAACTACTAAATATTCTCTCCTTTTCAGGTGTCTATGTTTTTGAATGTATCATGTTTATCTTTAAGAATAATTTGTTTTCTCATCTATTACCCAATCATGAATACAACACGAGGGGCATCAGTTTGAATGTGCCATCTCACCGACTGTCTTTAACCGAGAGAAGCCCTTATATGCGTGTGTGAAGGTTTATAATAAACTTCCAACTTGCATTCAACAGGAAAAATGCTGTAAAGCTCTTAAAAAAAAACTATTTCAACACCTTGTTAATATTGAGCCTTATACAGTGTCGGAATACCTGGCCTATTTACCCTCTTAAGTACCACACTTTTTTACAGGTATTTTTAATGTGTATTTTGAACCATTTTAAAATGCAGTTTTTAATTTTTAAAGTGTATTTTGAATCATTTTAATGTGTATTTTTTATTCTTAAAGTGTATTTTAGACCATTTTAATGATGAATGATGTGTCATAAGTCATTTCAGTGTTTTAACATTATTTTAAATGTTAGTGTCTTGTAAAACCTATATAATAGTAGGTACGTTTTTATTTTTTATGTTTATAATAGAAGTCACATTTCATATAAATAAGTTAGTCATTAAGTCATTAGGTAATATTGAAGTTAATACCGTCAGACTCTCCTGTCCTGTAATTTAGGCTCATAAAAAGATACTTTTTTATTTTTATATATGGTTATTTGCTCAATTACATGCAAATATTTAGGCAAATAAAAACCTACTCTACTCTACCAGATGGTAAATTTCCTTATGATTGGTAGAGTTACACCAATACATAAGGATGGACCGCCAGGTGAAGTGGATAACTACAGGTCGATAACTGTAATATGGATTCTGTCAAAGATTTTAGAAATATGCTTAAAAAAACGAATGGTCTTCTTTGTCAAGATACATTTAGATATGACTGCTATCAATATGCGTTTCGGGAGCAGACTAGCATTATGAGGGCAACTTTGGATTTCGTTGATTGCATCTCCCCCGCGCTCGATATTAATACAGCAGTTCTATTTGATCTGCGAATGGCATTTGATGCCCAGTCATGGGGCCCCTCCTACTTTACTTGGAGTTTGGAAGTTGTATGCATTGCAGGCTGATAATTCATGTTTGCCAATGGCATGACAAAATTGGAATCTTCAGGCTTTAAATAAATAAATAATGACTTTAATAAATATGCTGTATGACTTAAAAAAAAAATATTTTAAAAATAAACACAAAAAAAACTGAATAGATATTTATACGAAAAAAAAATATGGTGTGTCCTAAAATTACAATAAAAATCGAACGAAATGACATTCAACGAGTTCATAATGCAAAATAATTAGGGCTGATTACACAAGTCGACAAAATTTTTTTTTTCTTTTGGGTTTCTGTTCTAATGGTTGAATTCCGATTTCAGACATCGAAAAACACTAAAATATCAATTTTTAGATTTTAAAGTTTGCTTTTGTCTGATTTACATCGATAAGTACCTTTTGTAGATTTTATGATCAATAGATGGTAGCACTTTGATCATACCGATTGCAAAGTGCATATTATTTTTGAAAGGCAATGTAGTGAGTGTTTATACTAGACTCTGGCGACAGCAGGTTTCATAGATCTCTTTCCGCTGACTGGTCGTATTCGGATATATTTGGGTTTACTATTTTAGAAAATGTCTAATATTTCACTGCATGCATGGCCCTCCGCTCGCTACGGGAAAAACGAGGAAAACTAACTAAGGGCTAACCCAAGACATGTCCAGAATCAAGAAAGAAAAACTGTTTGAAAACATAACCTTAAAAAAACAAAACAAAAAACGACGGGATTTGAACCCGAGACCTCCGGATCACAAGCTAACGATGTACACCACTGGGCCACTAGGGCATTTACAAGCCATCGATTGTACCACAAAGACATGGCGCGAATGCGAAGTCAGCCAACGCCATCTACAGGTGTCAGCGGACAGAGATATATGAAACCTGCTGTCGCTAGAGTCTAATAGTGTTTACTTGTCTATCACAGCTATACATAACAACTGGCTTTGCGTATTACTAAGTTCGAAAATGGCGTCAAGACAGTGTAAACAGGACGTTGATTCATTCTATTTTATTTGCGGTGAATTTATTAAGATGAGAAGCAAAAAATTTAAGTTTTGCGAAGCTTATGAGGCCTATTTTAACCTTAAAATCCCGAATTAAGATAAGAAATGGGACGTCACTTTGCCTGTGTTAATTGCAAAAATACTTTAGAAGGTAAGAAACACAAATTCTGAACCTTTAAAAATGTCGAACGTATTAATATTTTATTTTAGTAATTATTATTTCTTTATGCATAAAACTTATATTAGATCTAGTTATTTTCGTTATTTCTAGCCTGGTATCGAGGAGAAAACCGACACATGAAGTTTGCAGTGCTAAGACCTTAGAGGGAACATAGTGATCATGGGCAAGATTGTTATTTTTGTATCGTTAATCCAAGTAAGCGCCGATGTGGTGAAAATGTTGAAAAGATTTTTTATCCTGATCTTCCTTCGACGTCTTCTCCAATACCTCATTCAGAACTAGATAAATTCGGAATTCAATCGCCGCAAAGTTCAACAGCATCCAGTACACCGCTTACTAGCACCGATGGTAGTGAATTCATGATAAAATCACAGAGTTTTGGACCGCATTTCATCACCTCGACAGACTTCAATGATTTAGTACGAGATCTTAACTTACCCAAGAGTAAAGCAGAGATTCTGGGTTCACGATTGAAGCAGTGGAATTCGCTTGAAGATGATGTGAAAATAAGTGATCAAGAGAACGTCAGAAAATATTTTCATGTTTTTTTCACTGAAGAAGCCGGAATTTGTTACTGCAATAGCGTGACTGATTTGTTTGAGGAAATCGGAATACCATTCGTAGCTTCTGACTGGCGGCTTTTCATCGATAGCTCTTCAAAAAACTTGAAAGCATTTCTTCTTCCCAACGGAAACCTATATCCTTGTCTTCCCGTAGCACATTCTATAATGCTTAAGGAAAGTTACGATACTGTGAAATTGATACTGGAAAAGTTAAAATATACAGAATACCATTGGGCAGTAATAGGCGACTTTAAGATGGCTGGTTTTCTGATGGGAATGCAAGGCGGGTATACTAAATACCTTTGTCACCTTGGCTTATGGGATAGCAGAACAGATTCAGTACATTACCAACAGCATATATGGACAGATCCACTCGAATTTCAGATAGGAATATTTAAAGTGAAGTCAGAGCCAATAGGGAACTTAAACAGTTTTTTTTTATTTCTTTAATATATTTGCCTACCTATAGAGACAGCACACACCAAATATCAGCCCTCAAATCCCAACATTTAATTTGCAATAAACAATTAAAGTTGTGACCGCAAGCTACTCATTTTAAACGACACGTGACGTCACACCGCTCGTTCGATCGGAAAGCAGTCATTGACATATTATCTTAAAATGTCAGTGAAGACAGTATGGCATCGGCAGCGACAAGTATTTAAATATTTACGTTTATTACTGCTTGTCGTTGAATTGCCAGGGTGTTTGTTATAATTCGTGTTGACTTGTACTTTAATCTGTGCTTTATTATTATTGATGATAATAATCGAAGCTAAGCGTTCCATGCTCTGTCGTCCGTCAGGCGCGACGACAAACGAGCTACTTGACGTCACAACCGGTCCCAGCCAAGGACGGCGCGTTATAAGAATAATTTGAATTATGCAGTTTTTAATTGCATATATTTATTATACGAAAATAAAAAACTAGTTTTTTTGTGAACTGTGGTTCGTTTAATAGTATTAAATTATGTTTGTGAGTAATATTTTTCAAATCTAATTTTTATGCAAGTTCCCCATTGTAGAGCCTGAAAATATATTGATGCCGTCGTTACATATAAAATTAGGCCTAATGAAGCAATTTGTGAAAGCTCTGGATCAAAATTCCGAAGCTTTTGAATATTTGAAGGGATTCTTTCCCAAATTATCTGAAGCTCAAGTTAAAGCAGGTATTTTCGTCGGACCACAAATAAAACAAATAATGAGCAGTGATGATTTCACAGAATTGCTCAATGCTAATGAACAACCAGCCTGGGAGAGTCTTAAAACAGTAGTTAATGGTTTTCTTGGAAACAACAGAGCTGACAATTATAAAGCATTGACTGAAGCTATGCTTGACAGCTTTAAAATTATGGGCTGCAGAATGTCCCATAAACTTCATATGCTACATGCTCATCTGGATCAATTTAAAGATAATATGGGTGCATACTCAGAGGAGCAAGGAGAACGTTTTCACCAAGATGTGATGGAGTTTGAACGACGTTACCAAGGGTAGTACAATGAGAGTATGATGGAAGATTACTTTTTACTTTTACTTTTAGATTGCTTTATTGTCACATAAGAAATTACAATTCTCGTCGACAAAGCTCCTAACTCTACTTAACCAAAATATACTATGATTAGAGGATAACAACTCTCTAACAGAAACTCAAGACCTCAGCCAGGACAGTCAAGACAACGATGACACCTAAATAAATAGCAATTAGGCGCAAGAAAAGAACAAACAGACTGAAAAAACCAGTGCTTTGTCGAATAGACCAACACTGAACCAAGCAATAAGTTAAAATGAATACAATAAATAATGTCAAATCATAAAAATAAATAAACTAACAGACAATCCAACAGTCACCAAAGTCGACATTCAAGCACATGCACACTCTCGCGCGCATACACACACGCACATATACACGTATAAACAGATAAAATATATAATTTATATGACCAATTATTGGTAATACAAGCAAAAAGCAAAGGAATATACAATACCTGACACAGTAAAACAATTACGTATAACGAGCCTACAAACGATCTTCATAATACTCCGACAATGTATAGTACCCCTTAGACAATAACAGCAATCAGGCCTCTGATCTCAGCTTTCCAATTGACCCCAGTTGCTTTATGCTGAGAGGAAGATGATTAAACACTGCTACTTGGTATGGGCAGTTGCAGCGAATGGGTTTGTGTGGTATTTTTTTTTATGGCAGTGGCACACACTAAAGGGAGACCCTATGGCGCTCGACGAGCGGTGTGTGTGCGAAGATGTTGATTGACACGGCTCTTGAATATTTGTAAGTTGTAATTAGTGGGAAACAGATGTCCTGGGAGTGAGTTCCACAGTGATGAAGTGCGCCAGACAAAGCAGTTCTTGTAAAGCGATGTTCTAGGTGTTTCCAGTTGTACGACGAACTGATGCGCTCTTGCCGTCTGTCGTGACTGTCTGACAGGAGCTGCCAGGGGCGGGATGAGGCGGACCAAATCCTGGGAACATCTGCCGTGAAAGTATCTGTAAAACAGAGATATCTCGGCTACATGTCTGCGGTGTTCCAGACTATCTAGATTCCGGGTCAACTCCGGGTCGCCGACGAGACGCACAACTCTCTTCTGAATGGAATCCAGCAGCTTTAGGGTGTGCTTTGGTGCGGCACCCCAGATATGTGAGCAATATTCTAAGCACGGTCTTATTTGCGCTTTGTAGAGCAAGAACAACTGCTGCGGTGTATAGAGTTTTTTGTTGCGAAATAGCGCACCAAGCTTCTGGGAGGCTGATTTTGCGATGTTAGCAACGTGGTCATGCCAGGACATATTGCTGTTGACCGAGATACCCAGCAATCCGATTGACGAGGATGAAGGAATGGTCGACCCTGCCATAATGATGTCAGGACCCGCTGTATTGGCCCTCTTGGTAAACGTGGCTGCTTGGGTCTTTGCTGCATTGAACTGGACCAAATTTCGGTCGCCCCAAGTTTGAACTTTCTCCAGGTCTTGATTAATTGCTGTAATCTGCTCCTGTCTACGGTGATGAGTCTCAGTCGCTGGTAAGGGTATTATAACTGTATCTCTATCCAATTCATTAGTATGCTTCTCGTATGCCAATCAAACACTCTCTGATATAAATATGGAGGTCAAGGTCAGAATTCTGTGCTCAATGAATAGTGCCTTGCATGGTTCCCTTGGTTTGGCCTTACACATACACCTTACGGTTCTTTTTTGCATAATAAATACCATATTCAGCAGATATTGGCCTGTATTTCCCCAAAAACAAATCCCATACCTCAGGTGATAATCAATAAGTGCAAAGTAGCACTTCCAAGCACATGATGCATCAAGTTCTCTGGAAATAACGCTTAAAGCATAACAACCGCTTGCCAAATTGCTGTTCAACTGGATATCTCCAACTACACACCCAAAAGTAATAACATTTGCTTTTTTTTTAATTAAAAGTCAGCAAGTTCGCGTCACACCATTTTTTGATAATACAGACATCACTAGTAACCATTTAAGTCAATTCCGCATCAGTACCAACATCTTAGAGGATGGTAGTATCATCTGCGAAAAGTGTGAACTTGCCTCTCACAGGTACCCCAGAAATATCGTTAATATAGACAAGAAATAAGACGGGTTCCAACACTGAACCCTGAGGTATATCTGTGTGAACATCTGATTTTCGAGACATGTCTCCCCCAACTGATACCCGTTGTGTTCTTCCCGAAAGATACGACTTAATACGCGCCAGAGAAACCCCCCTAAATCCATAATTTTCAAGCTTTTGCAACAGTATTCTATGATCAACGCAGTCAAATGCCTTTGTCAAATCACAGAACACTGCCGCAGCCACTCTGCGTCTATTAAGAACGGAATATAATTCTTCCAGAAATGAAAAGATCATTGGCGCTCTTACCCCGCTGAAACACGAATTGATTAGCACATAAGATTTTATTTTGGTTAGGAATGGTAACACTCTTACTTTGACCAACTTTTCAATGGGTCGGAAGTTAGAAGACATCCCACTATCACCCCCCTTATGTATAGGAATGACTATGGCTCTTTTTGAGGATTCAGGAAAATTCCCTCGCAAAAACGAATGGTTAATAGCATCAACCAGTGCTTCCAAAGCCGACACCGAACTTCTGATATCACGAAACACACCGCAAAGCTCCTCAGAATCTGTTGGAGGTAAGAAAAAGGTATCCCGAATTGAATCTTCTCTCATAAACTACGAAAAACTACACTGGCCATTGATTTTTCTCGACAGATTGGCCGCAATATTGCAGTAGAAGTCATTTAACATTGTGGGGTCCATAATAGTGGGCGCATTTCCTCCACCATTATAGTGCCACGAAGATAATTAGTAATTCGCCAGCTTTCTTTCTGCCTATTAGAGGAAGAGGATATTCTAACATTATAATAACTTTTTTTGGCTTCTTTTATTACCTTCCTATATATACTTCTATACTTCCAGGGCTTTTTATTCTTGTTCTTTATAACTTTAATCGGAAATGATGTATCAAATATTTTAATCAAAGATACATGAAATTCACTTAGAGGTTCACTTAAATTAAATATACCAGTCCAAGCATTTCGAAGACAAAGTTCCTTAAATTTATTAAAATTACGTTTGCCGAAAATTCTGCCAGTCTTTTTGGGTGGACTATCGTTTTTTATCTGGAGAGGGATATTACACAATACTGCTTCATGGTCAGAAAGCACCGAACTAATTACACTGCAAGAGACCTTATCCATATTTGAACAAACATAGCATATTAGTGTCGCGGAGCTCTTAGTTATTCTAGTAGGAGCATTAACATGCAATTTCAGATCCCGTGACTGAAGGAGAAAACATAATGAGAGCGTGTGCGGTGAGTTTATGTTGTTATAATTAATGTTAAAGTCACCAGCTAAAATAAGCTTAATTCGAGGGCAAAAGTTAACCAACAGTGCCTCAAGCCTCTCCAAAAAGACAACCTCGCTACATGACGGAGGTCTATATAAACAAATTATGTACAGTTTGGGTCTAGGACAAAAAACGATTGAAAATTCAAATTCCCTCTCCAAAATCAAATAATTGTACTTATTAATATTTATAAAATTATGCAGTTTTAAAAAATCATTGTTTAAAAGAATCAGGGTACCACCATGCACCGATGCCCCCCTACTGTAGGCAGACACCAAACTATACCCTTCAACAAAAATTGGTTCAACCATCTTCAGCCAGTGCTCCGTCAGAAGTACATTTGGTTTTTAATACGAGAAAGCCCATACAAACATAAAAGTTCCACTAAAAATATTCATTTTTGAATTTGATTTTTTGTTATATTACATTTGTATGCTATTATTTATCACAATTCTTGAATAGAGAAGACTCTGATGTTTAGTACAAACTTTTCTAATCGTTGTTTAAAACACAATTATAAAAAAAAACCTAAAAATCACTAATTTTTCTTGATAATTCAAATAATTGCTCTAGTTTCTACAAAAGCAAACTTTGATCAAAAAAAAATTTTTTTCCTTTATTTGTAACGTAGGAGAAAACAAAATTTCACATGCAGAAGCCAAACCCAAAAATCGTGTTGACCGGTGTTATAGATGATAAATTAAACTGAAAAAAATTAGTTAGCCACCCTCTACAAGACTTCCTTTTTGATATGCATGTATAGTGTGACGCACGAGTTTGTGTCTACCAAAGGAATGCCGCATAGGCGAGTAATGCTGTCACATACCCTTATTAAATTTAAATCTAATATCACTTAATAGCTAGTTAAACCCTGCAATTTAATTTACTTATTGAAAATAAATAGTAATAAAAAAACTAACATTTTATTAGTATTTCAACATTATTAAAAACCTGTTTCTATCCTATTAATTATTGTTATTTAAATGCATCAACATAAAAGAGTGTCACCAAAATAATGCTAATCGCAAAATATGGCAACATAAGGCGGGAGAAAGTGGCCATTTGGGGAGTCTACTATTAATTTAATTGGTTATATGCCACTTTGCTGATTTTGCTGGCCCCTTACCGCCGCTACGCTGTAGAGGCAGACTGTTTCAACAAACGACATATACATTGCCTGTAGAAATGCTTTTTACCGTCACGAGCATCTATTTAATTGCCAAATCCTTTAAATAATCGAAGTATCATCCAAATTTATAAAAAGAGAACCCTCGGGTTGGAATTTGTTTAGACTTCTTTCTATGCCTTTATAATATATGCAATATATGGTTTTTTGTTCTACTTCAAGAAGTATATTTTCACTACATTGCACGTTACATATTTTTTCAGAATCTTGCATTTCAATTATTACATTATGGTAAATTATACATTTTGTTCTTTCTAGTACCAAATCTTAAGGTTTTCAGATTAAACGTGCTTTACTTATCGTATTGTTTACGATTTTCGTTAGCGTGCATTTCTTATATAGTTTCTGATTTTCGTGTGGTATTTTATGGAAGTATAAACTTAAGTGAAAGTCCAAAATTGGTTTGTGCTTTTGGCCTGATATAGACTTGTATTTAATACCGGTAAATATTGCATTTATGTTCTATTTATTCATGGAAAAATTAAAAATTTGTGCTTCTGGTAAGAATTTTTTACCCAGTGGTTTTATAAATGTTTGTTAAGGTATTGCTTGTATTATTCAGTATAGATCATTAAAATTAGGTACTAAACTAGCGTTACTTTGACGACAAAGCGTCAATTATTATAAGTATAAAGTTTTCTGATTTTTTTCTAGGGTTAGCGAACACATTACATTTTTGAAATGCCTGGGTGTGCTGCCATAAATTGCAGTAATTCTGCAAAGAAGGGTTTTTTTCATGAAACACTTTCCTAAAGACCCATTGAGAGGAAAAGAATGGCTCATTAAAATGAAGAGAGACAATTGGATACCAACAGATTATTCATGTTAATGCGAGGTAAAACTAGAAGTATTCTTTTGAAGTAAAATTTTTTTAGGCGCTTGATGAAATAGTCAGTAACAAGGCATTTAATAATTAATAATTTGGATCACCTGTACATATTGTCAGCCTGTAATATATTAATTAGAAAAATGATCTACCTACGTACCGAATTTTAAATATAATAACATAATCCACTATTAAATATGTATTATGCCAGTCTGAATACTTATACTCGTCTGTGGCAAAAGCGTTCCAGTCAGATAATGGCTCAGCCAGCGAAAGATATCGGGTTTGATGCCCAGCCAAGAAACTTTATTTAAAATTTAATTTAGTTGTTTAATAACGCTTTGTTTCACTTCTGTCGTGTGGTCTTAATCACACACCGATTTTTTATGTAAATAAATCTAATATTGATTTTTTATTTAATGTATTTTAAGGTTCATTTTGCTCCTGAAATGTGGGGAAAACCTTGTGTAGATGGTAAAAGGATTTTAAAGGCCAGTGCTTTTCCTTCAATTTTTTCTTTTACGCAAGTAAAAACTAAACGAAAATCTCCAGTTGAAAGGAAACCTCTTTCTGCAAAGAAGCCTAAACTTTCATCTGGTAAGTAATCACATTTTATTCGTTAATTTTGTTTATTTGTTTATTTACGTTTAACGTGGGCTAGCGCCCGATACACAGATGTATATAACAATTTTTAAAAGAACGTTTGAACTCTACTTATTACCTAACACAGATGCATGAAACATTAAATAAAGAACTGCAACAATATAAAATTGCGCTTAATTTAGAATACATAGTTCAAGACAAGTCCGTAAGGATCAAGTTAAAACAATAAGTACTTGGGCCAGCATACAATTAAAAAAAAAAGAAAAAGTCAATTAGCCACCACAGACACTCTACGCAAGACATCTTTCAGTATGTCAATAGTTGAGTTAAAAATATCAAATTGTACCCTGTTAGTATTTGAGATCATTCTGCTTATAGGAGAATGCTGACCATACAGAGTACGATGACAATTAATATAAAAAGTAAAATTATTTTTAAGTGTGACATTGGGATTACGAAAGTTTAAGAGTAGCAAAATATCTGATAAGTCAATAATACCATTTATAAGTTTCCATAGAAAAATTACGTCAAAATTAAATCCGCGTTTCTGAAGTGCCTCTAAATTCAAAAGTTGCAACAAATAGCCACAGTTGATATGCTCCTTAGGTATGAGAAGTTTAAAAGCTATAGTTTCACGAGAAGGCTTTCAAAGGCGGTATAGTACAGAAATTTTTTTTGGACTCGTTTATGCGGATTGATATATGTTGCAAAATAAGGAGACCATACAATTGTGCAGTTCTCAAGCTATGATACTGTGATCTGACTAATGAGTTATATAAGATTTTAAGGGCAAAAATGTTATTAAAGTTTCTGGTCTGTCTTTTTAAGAAACCTATCATCTTATATGCTTTGTTACAGCAATGCTTAATATCAACTCCAAGATATTGAAATTTTTTAATATATGGTCATTAATTTGGTAAGAATTTAGTACTGTTTGATTTTTTTTTGAGAATTGTATGAATCATGAATCATGTTTTTTCCATTTTGGTTTTAGCATAGTCGCACTGTGCCTACGTAGGTAGCATTTGCAAGCATCAAATACATTTAAATGATTTGAAAAATATTGTTGATTTAAATTGCACAAAAATTTGGTTTATATACATATTACATAGTACGAAATCTAAACGCTGAAAATGTTGTGCTCAGAATGACACAAAAAATTAATGTCCCGGCTAGGTACATTTCCATCCCAGTTTAATAAACAAATCTGCCTTTGAAATCCTTTAATACCTAATTACTTTCTAATAATAATTCTTCTTCTACATATTTTATTACTAAAAATAATGTTTGTCTACAGATGAAGTTTTAGTTGTAGAAGGCCCATCTACATCAAGTGCAGATTTGGATGTATATTTGCCAGCAACTCAGAAGTCATCCTCATCTGGTTCAAGCGAAGAAAGTGGGGTTCGAATTTCGCCATTATTGCAGGAAATAACCACGGGCAAAGACATAACAGAACTACAAGCAAAAGGTACAAGGAACTTTATGTGAGGGAGAAAAACAAGGCTGTAAGATACAAAAAACTTCTTGCAGGTGGTAGAAAAAGCACCAGATTTTCCTGAATATGAATTGCTAAAGCCTTTATTTAACAATAATCAGATATCGGCCTTAAAAAAGAAAAACATGAAAAAGACTACAAAACTGATGAAGTGGACCAATGACACTGTCACAAAGTCTTTGAAATTAAAATTTAGTTGTGGTGGTAGTGGATAAAGTGAACTAATAAAACAAGGATATCCTTTGCCGTCAATAAGAACACTACAGAGAAGACTCCAAAATTTAAAGTTTGATTCCGGGATTTTGAATGAAGTTTTTTCTTTTTTAAAAATAAAAGTGGAACACTTTTCAACATACGAAAAGGATTGTGTCCTCGTTTTAGATGAGATGGCCATTACCCCAGGGAAAATCTATGATACATCCTTAAGCAAATACTTTGGTGAAGTAACACTTCCTGATCATTCAGGTCTAGCCACACATGTTTTACTGTTTATGCTAGGTGGTGTCACTAGCCGCTGGAAACAGGTTGTAGCTTATTACTTCACCAGCGACTCTGTAAACGGAGCAGTACTTAAAGACATAATAATTGAAATATTTAAAAAAGCTGAAAAACTTGATTTAAATATTTTAAGTATTACTTCAGACATGGGTCCTTGCAATCAGGCTTTATGGAGATCATGGGATATAAGAGCAGGCAAGTACTCCACTGTAAAATATCAAATTCAGCACTCCATAAATCCAGAAAAAATTTATGCGTCTTTGCGGATGTACCTCATTTGTTTAAAAATATAAAAGCAATGCTGATAACAAACAAAATTATAGAGTTGCCCATTCATATTGTAGAACAGTACTCATTAGAAACTAACAAAATAATGGCCAGTCACATCTCAGACGTAATAGAGCACCAAAATGATAATTTTTTTTTAAACTCGCAGCAAAACTGACAGAAGATCTGGTACCGACACATTTTTCTACAATGAAAGTATCAACTTCAACCAATGTAGTAAGTCACTTGTGAGTAGTCCCTTAAATTTCTTGCTGAAGAACTTAACAAACCAGTGTATTTGACAACGGCGTGGTTTTTACACCAGGTGGAAAAAATGGTTTTATTTGATGACTTCAAGACATCCATCTTGTGCCCTAAGCCAATTTAATAAAGATGTTTATAAGGAAACTATACATTTTTTGCAAGAATTTATCAACATATTTACAAAAATAGAGGTTGGTTAGAAAAAAATTTGGAAGCCTTGTCAAACAGGCGTTCTTATATCAAAGCATTCCATATTAGAACTCCAGTCAGATTTGTTAGAGAAGAAAGGGTATCAATTTGTTTTAACAAGTCGATTTTGACAAGACTGCCTCGAGAACTTATTTTGTGTTATGCGAAGCAAGCAAATTGTGCCAAATGGGGTACAAGTAAAAAATAACTTAAAATTAATATGTGTTTCGCAATACTTAAGAAATGCAAGCACTAGTAGTTATGATGAAGATGAACGAGAGTTCCTTGCCGATTTCTTAGAAACTACAACGCCAGTCTATGACGAAGTGATACTCCCCCGTGAAATTAAAACTCCAATGTTCAATTTAAACTATAGTGAGTTAAATTCTTTGTAGAATATATCCGGGTGTATTCTAAAAAGTATTGTAAAAACTTCAAACACGTGTTCAAACTGTATAAGCGCCACAGGCTCCAAAAATCCAGTTTACCAAAAATTTACAAAACTAACTTTAATTAAGAGACTTAAAGAGCAGTCTTTATTTTTTGCTACGGAGGCAGTTTTTTATTTTTTCTTAGAAATCGAAAGTGTCTTTCAAAAATATTTTAATATTGTTTCATCCCAAAACATAAATATAAAAGATTTTTATTGTAAAGAAATGTTAAATTTAAAACTAGATTTAGCAGAGTGTCACAAACTTAAAAATAAGATCATAAAGAAGTTCATTGTTTTTAGACTAAAAATTATTAAAAAAAATGCAAAGCTGCCTCTAGAAAACATAGCAGTAAAACTTTAGCTGGTCATTTGCTGTAATAAGTTATATAAATATTGTTAACAATATAACAATTAGGTATTATTATACTACACTAAACCTTGAATATGGTAGTGCCATATGATCAATATAATGTGTGGGTTAAGTTTATCGAAGGAGTTCAGAGAAAGTTTTTAAAATGTATGTCTTATAGAAACTTTGATTTTTATCCGCAGCGCGGCTGTGATGGTTTGTTGAGCATCTTCAATGGAATGTCTCTAGAAACTAGAAGAATTAGGATCTGTTTGTGTACATTATTTAAGTTGTTAAAGGGAAGCATTGACGACTCTAGTATTTTGAGCCAGTTTCCTTTTGTAATAAATAGAGTTAATGTTCGTACAAAAAGAACTTTTTACCTGGACTTCCCAAGAACGAATTTATACAAGAGCTTACCAATATATCAGTTGTGTCAATTGTTTAATGCTTCTGACATTGAGATAGACCTAATTAATATTTGGCAATTCAAGAAGTTAATCGATATCAAGTTATTGTCTAGGTAATTTCTGTGTCTCATATATGGTCTCATACAAGTCGATGTTTCATAGCTTTAACTTTAATACCCTGTGTGCAAGGAGAAGCACAGAGGCTGATTTGTATGTATTATATTGTCAATAATTTTAAGTAGGTATAAGCGTTGTGAATTAATTAATTATATTAGTTTTAAAGTACCAAATATCCAGCTAAGGATCCTGAATAAAGAACTGTTTTATAGTAATAATAATAACACATCACCTCTAGATCATATGCTCTCAATATGCAATGAGCTGTTAGGGAGTAGTATTAGTATTAGTTTAGATATTTTTAATATATGTAAGTATAAGAGAACTGAAAAAGCTTTAAAGCTGCATCAAGACTAATTGATGAAATTTGGAATTTGTATTTATGTTGCGTTTCATGTTTGTTGTCTGGATTCTTATTTAGGCTAATTACTTTAACTTTACTTTAGCCCTTTGCATATAAATACCTCACAGGTGTTTGTAAAGTTTTGTAAATACAGTTTCATTTTAATTAAATATTAGTCCAAAGTTAGTTTGTTAATCTTTCATTTAAAAACAATTTCAAACTGATTCTGTTTAAAAATGTACGGTTTTTAAATATAAACTGGTCACCATTAAGTTCAGTCCATTCAATTTTTTGCCCTATTTACAAACAGCTGTAAAATAAAGTTTTTTGAATGCAGTTTGTGGATTTTGAAAGCGGCTTTCTTCTCGATTGAGATCAAATGCCACACATTTTCGATAAGATTGCTATTATCATGATATAGGGAGTGATAAATAAAGTCATGTGTGTGCCACTTTGGCAAAAAAAAATGTTTAGTGGTTACAATATGGTTTATTGTTACTAAGGTAACATCAGTTTCCCCTAGACGTTTTTGTCACTTTTTGGATTTAAGCCCTTTGGCTTACTAAACATCAAGTTTTGGTAACAAAATTTTTAAATTTTTCGTACCGTGGGCGATTTTATTGCCTCAAGTGTCACATGAAAATCTTATATCAATTGACATTTTGAGGGCGATAAAATCGTCCGCGGTACGAAAATCGCGTCGGTCAATCATTTACTTTGCTTTAAACAATTCCATGTTACCTACCTACCAATAATTAATTTATTGTTGGTCCCATATATGTTAAAACTTGTAATCCTCCGTAAATGTCTTGGATCATTGGTCATTTCGTTGTCGAGTTATTACCAAAATTTGAGTTTTAGTAGTGTATCTAAGGCCAAAGGGTTTAAATCCAAAGTGACAAAAAAGTCTACAGATATTGATGTTAGCTTAGTAACGAACCATATTGTAACGACTAAAAAAATGTTTTGCCAAAATGGCACACAGACACACTTTTTGCTTTTTTGCATGACTTAATTTATCACCCCCTATATCATGATAATAGCAATCCTACCGAATATTTGTGGCATGCAGCTCAATTGAGAAGAAACGCGGTTTCAAAATTCGCAAACCGCGTTCAAAAAACTTTATTTGTAAAAAAGTTACAGCAGCTTGAAAATAGGGCAAAAATTGAATGGTCCGAACTTAATGTTGACCAGTTTATATCTGTCTTTATAGGTAGGTTGGTTTTATTTAAGTTCATAAATTCCTGATTTAAACCTATTATTAAGTTATCGGAGAACATAGTGACAACTAAATTGATGTGACAATAGTTATTAAATACGTTGTTTCTACATTTTTATGATAGATCTCCATTTAAATCCTATATATTTATATTTTAAATTCGCAAGAATATGGCGGCGGAGGCGTGGCTTACTTCTATTGTCGCCTCTGTCCCGTTAGAGGCACTGTAGATCGCCCCATTGAGAATCCAGTTAGTTGATCATATTAGGGTAAGATCAAAAAAAGGGATGAGAATATTTGATAACACTTTTCACACGTCCACATCGTTTCGACACATGTGACATTATCCATGAAAAATGTATCAAGAGAGTGCTTACCTTCAATTTTGAAGTCAAATCTGATGTTCTGTTGTGGTCTCGTTTTCTCTTAGATTTCTTGTTTATACCTGCCAAATTTTTCAAAGTCGCAGGAACAATGTATTCTGGCACGTCTGACAAATGCTGTTGCACTCTAACTGTGTGTAATGCTTTATCATGGCGTAAAACCTGAAGATCTGTTGGATTATCTTCAAAATAACTCTGCAAAATAAAATTGAAGCTAGAATAAGAACCTATAAGTCTATCTTTGTTGTATTCTGTATATCTTAAGTGGCAGTGTTTAACATGAGTGAAAAGGGTAAAATAGCACATCTAGATTGCATTTAAATAAATAAAAATACACTTAGCCGCAAAAATAACGCACAACCGAAAATTATGCTCAACTTAAAAGTTGATTTTCTTGCGAACCAATAAATCGATTTCGATAATTTTTTTTTGGAATGTAGCTTTTTTCTTTGGCAATTGCATTAACTTAGAATGTTTTATTCAGATTTCAGTTTTAGGCTTATACAGGGTGCAAAAATGAAAGTAATTTTTTTACGTTAAATTCGAGACACCCTGTAGGGAGCGTTAGCAACAAAAACGGATTCATAATGAAATCATATTGTAGCCCCATGTTTTCTGAATATTTTGTTTTTTTAATTTCTCTGATATCTGTAATATCAAAGAAAATACACAGTTTTATACCAGAACATGTTTTTTTTAATTAAAATAACATTTTGACAACGTTAAAATAAGAATAATACTAACAATAATTAACAATACATAGCAAAAAAAAGTACATTAGTAGCGCGTGTTCCAACCTCTACTTCTAATGACTGCTTCACATCGCCTCGGCATACTCGATATTAAATTGGATATTTTATTTTGGTCAAGTCCATTTTAAATATCGGAAACCATTATTTGGACATCTTCCTGGTTGGCAGAAGGGGGGTTGAAGCTATCTCAGTGCCCTACCAATAATATCCCATAAGTGTTCAGTAGGATTCATATCGGGACTATGCGGTGGCCAATTTAAAGTTGACGACACGCGCTACATGAGGTCTTATCGTTATCGTGCATTAGTAAAAAATTATTCCCAATGTACGGAGCAAAGGGGACAACTTTTGACACAACTCAGTGCAGCCCATAATCGGTCGGATATCGTACCTTTACTTGGGGGTTCGTTAAATGGCGAAAGGCATATCAGTGATATTTTGTCTGAGCACGTTGTCCCCTTCGCTCCGTACATTGGGAATAATTTTTTACTAATGCACGATAACGCAAGGCCTCATGTAGCGCGTGTGGTCAACTTTAAATTGGCCACCGCTTAGTCCCGATGTGAATCCTATTGAATACTTATGGGATATTATTGGTAGGACACTGAGATAGCATCAACCCCCTTCTGCCAACCTGGAAGATGTCCAAATAATGGTTACCGACATTTAAAATGGACCAAAATAAAATATCCATTTTAATATCGAGTATGCCGAGGCGATGTGAAGCAGTCATTAGAAGTAGAGATGGAACACGCGCTAGTAATGTACTTTTTTTGCTATGTATTGTTAATTATTCTTAGTATTATTCTTATTTTAACGTTGTCAAAATGTTATTTTAATTTAAAAAAAAACATGTTCTGGTATAAAACTGTGTATTTTCTTTGATATTACAGATATCAGAGAAATTAAAAAAACAAAATGTTCAGAAAACATCGGGCTATAGTATGATTTTATTATGAATCCGTTGTTGTTGCTAACGCTCCCTACAGGGTGTCTCAAATTTAACGTAAAAAAATTACTTTCAACTTTGCACCCTCTATAAGCCTAAAACTAAAATCTGAATCAAACATTCTATGTTAGTGCAATTGCCAAAGAAAAAAGCTACATTTAAAAAAAAAAAATTATCGAAATCGATCTATTGGTTCACGAGAAAATCAACTTTTAAGTTGAGCATAATTTTCGGTTGTGTGTTATTTTTGCGGCTAAGTGTATATAGACATGTCTTTGTTTAAGAACTAAAGCGTGACAAAGAAATGCTAAGAATTAACATATAAAACAATTTGAACTATCATTATTGGCTTTATAAAAAAATAAATGTACTAGTACCACGGCATAATAAACAATCGGCAGGCTGACTCGGCGTTAATCGCATTGCAATATTAGAGAACGAAAATTTGACCTTGGCGGCGCCATTCGGGGATCCTAGTCAGGGCCGGATTAAGACGTATCGACATTTTCCGATAAAATAAACTATTGATAGACAGGGTCGTATTAAAACAAAAAAGTGATAATTTTCACAAAGGATATTTAAATTAACTTATAAGAACAGCATTAGGAAAATAAACTTTACGGATTTCGCAAAATAATTAGCTTATTGTTATTGATGGTCTTAAAGTTTCTATTAATATTTAGCCTCAAATATAACTTAATAACATATAATGTTGAGAAAAGGGGACATGAAGTGTCAAATGATATCGGAATTAATTAAATCTACAAAATGTTTGCAAATTCCGGATTTAGTGATAAATAATTCAAAATGTTTTTGAAATTTTATTTCAATTTGTATTACTAAATATACAAAACTGTTATGTGGCATTTATAAATTGCCATAAACGTCTTCATTTGCGTTTTTGTATGCCTTTCTGTTTTAATATTTTAAGTAATGTCATATAATAACATATAATGTTGTGAAAAGGGGACATGGAGTGTCAAATGATATCGGAATTAATTAAATCTACAAAATGTTTGCAAATTCCGGATTTAGTGATCAATAATTCTAAATGTTTTTGAAATTTTATTTCAATTTGTATTACTAAATATACAAAACTATTATGTGGCATTTATAAATTGGCAAAAACGTCTTCATTTGCGTTTTTTATGCCTTTCTGTTTTAATACTTTAAGTAATGTCATAGTAATGATATCTAATGTCATATCACCTCTTTTGATCGTTTCAATAAAAATTATGTAACTTAATGTTTTCCTAAGTAATGCTCAATTTAATAATAATTGTCTTTCTATAATATTTTAAATAGAACGCGCCATATTTTATGTTACTAAATTGAAGGGTAGGGCATAAGCATAACCTTTCAAAAAATGCGTTAAAAATAGCAAAGTATATCAAATAGCTACATTTGAAAGTTTGTCATTGATAACCCACATTCAGTCGTATGAATAAAGTGTAGCAAATGCTTTTACTCTACCACCGTCTCTTTTTGCTGCATTGAAGCTAAATCTGTTTATCTCAAAAAACTTAAGCTAAATCATTTGCTTCTCTTTTTTTCATATGAGCCATTATGTTTTGTGAAAAATTATGTGATTCACCTTTATAGGCACCCAATTGAAGTGAAATTTCAGAAAGAGATATTAGGAATTGAGTTTTTATTTTTTAAGCTTTTTTTCCTCAACTTTGCCCCCGGTTTCGACTCTTTCTTTTTTGCTTTTTTTCAATTTTTTAAATTAAATAACTTATAAGCATTAGCATTAGGAAAATAAACTTCGCCAAATAATTAGCTTATTTTTATTGATGGTCTTAAAATTTCTATTAATATTTTTCAATGTGTACACACAAAAAAATATCTCATTTTAAAAATATAATACTCAATTAGAATAAATCTGAGCTTTCTATATACGCAAAGATATATATATTTAAATGGAATATTTTAAATAATAAAGTGAATACTGCATAATTCTCTAGCCGATTAATTTATTTTACAAAACAAGAATTAAAATATTAGATTTAATTATTTTATAATATTATAGTTAAGAATCACACGATCGTTGTTTCAAGATTTGGAATCAGTTGAAAAGAACATAAATTATGTAAATGGATTTCTATAACCGTTTCCGATATGAAAACAATAAAAATTTTTTCAAAAAATTTTTTGAAAAATTACAATTTTGTAGGTAGATGATCTTTTTTGTTTTGGATACTTAAGGCGGTGGTTTTTGGGTGTACCGAGTTTGATTTTTGCATCGAAAAGGTCTTTTCTGTACAGAAATATTTGGAAAAAAAAAACAATTTTTTTCAATTTAATTTTTTTACCACCCTATATATGATTATGAATACTCTAGTTTTATTATGGTAACATCTAAATGGATTCCTTTAGCTGTTTCCGAGATAAAAACGAAAATATTTTTTTTCAAAAAAAATCGAAAAATTTAAGTTTTGTAGGTGGATGATTTTTTTTGCCTCGAATACTTTAGGAGGGGATTTTTGAGTGTGCCGATTTTTGCATCGAGAAGGGCGTACGATTTTTCTGTACCGAAATATTTGGAAAAAAGGAGAAATTTTAAAAAATATATTTTTTACCACCTCGTATACGTTTTCGAAAAATGAATTTTTACGATAACGACATGTAAATGGATCCCTTTAATCGTTTCCCAGATAAAAACGAAAACATTTTTTCAACAAATTTTTCCAAAAATTAAAATTTCGTAGGTGGATTATCTTTTTCGATTCGAATACTTTAGAAGAGGGTTTTTGGGTGTGCCGAGTTCGACTTTTTGCATCGAGAAGTTCGTACGTTTATTATATACGTACGTAGCAACATGCTATTTAGTTTTAAATCAAGTGCACCATTTAAAACTAACTTTAATTCGTGGGATTTAATGGCAATTTCAGTGGTAATTTAATTGGTAATTAGTGGAAATTATTGGTAATTTAAGTGGTATTGAGTAGTAATTTCTGGGATAATTAGGGGTAACAGAAGAAATTAGTGGTCATTTGGAGGTAATTAGTGGTAATTTCTATCAAAAGTGGTATTTTAGTGTACACGAATTCACTACTGAAATCACCCTCGTATAATAAAAATAAATATTAAATATTGACCCTAAACTCTTAATTACATTCACCTGTTTAAACTGACCGTCTTAAATCTAAATACGTAGGTATTGACCCTTAAATAGTACATTTTAAATTATATCCCATATACATACCTAATAGGATCTCTGGGAAACCGAAAAAGCTTTTATTGCAGTTTATTCGTTTGTTCCTACAGTTTTTTGCTGCACAACTTTGCCCAGGCATAGTGAAAACACGTCAAAGTTAATAAATTACACTAGAAAATAACTGCTATATCATAAAATCTAGAAAATGAATCTACGATTCTCAGGAAAACTGACAGAAACTACATAGTACACATTGCCATTGAACTATAAACTGACATCACAATCAAAAAACAAGGCACACGCTACTGATTCCAAGCTGCCGTAACTATTTCTTTTTATTGTAAGAAACGACGACAATGGTTTGATTGACAGGTTGGATCCCCAAATGGCGGCATGCGCGAGGATATGCGCGTAGCGTTATCGAGAAGGCGAGTTAGCCTGCCGATTGTTTATTCTGCCGTGCTAGTACTGTTGATATAAACCTACATTTAATTTATTTAGTTTCATCTAATTCCTAAAATTCAGGACCCAGCGATTTTTCTGATTTTTTTGATATGATGTAGATTGGAACCTGAGCAAAAACTTTCATAGGCTTAGCAAGATCCTGAATATAGCTTTTAAAATACAGACAAGGTGTTAAAAACTTAATGCAATATTATTAAAAAATTACCATATCTGAGGATATAGAACAATTAAGTTAAAAAACACTATTGAAAATAAAAGGTTAAGAACCGCGTCGTATATCAGATGCAGATATTGCTAATCAAATATTAAAGAAGATAGGAATACAAAACACATAAGTCAAAAGAAAAACAAATTAAAGCTAAAGTTATTTAAGGTTAGAATAAAAATAATATTAAACAATAAAGAATTAATGATAAAATTGTGAAGCATTTAGAGATAAAGTAGTAATATACTTCAAGATACAAACAGGAAGTATTTCACAAATAAATATTTATCAATGAAGAACTGACACAAATTTTCATTAAAAAAGTTTGTATTAAACCAGAAATATTATAAATTCCTTTGGTATATCAGTATTGTGGAAAAGACCGAGATATTGAAAGAGGACGCACTAAGTTGCTAGTAACAATATTATTATTAAAACACTTCCTGGATACCAGTACAAAAAGATCTTACTATACTTTATGTAGCACCTTACCTTTAACTTTTGACAGTTAAAAATTTCTTGTTTGATTTCCTTTAATCGTGCCTCACGAACAGCGATCTTCGTAACCGCTCTCCAAGCATCTTTTGCTCTATATTTAAAAGCTTCCACTTCATCCAGTTTAAACTGATAAGATCTGAAATACAGATAAATATAAAGGAAACAAAATATGGATGCGGACTGCAAAGAAATTTAGTGATAAAATTAATGACCCAAGGTTATGATTATTAGAAAAAAAGATAATACTAGAAATTTTACGATTAAAAAAATTAGCGCCTTAACTCCACCCCAGGGTTTTTAAAACCTAAATTTTTTATACTGAAATAAAACATCCAAATTTTTTTGAGTTTTAAACATTAACCCTCTTTTCGCAAATACTTGAGCTTGGGATGTGCCACTGATTTGCCATAATTAAAATAAATTAACGCAGATGTCGCAGGTACCAATATTTAAATATCTTCTTAAACAAGAACAGCTAATATATTTTGAAGACGTCATTACACACTTCGAAGAAACCATCATTGCTATTTTACAATAGTATTTGCAATACGTTGATTAAAGATCATTTTACCAAAAAAATTATCGATTAGGTAAAGGACAGAAGAGAAAATTCTAAATACCTATTTGACATTATGAATATATACATACGCATTTAATTATCGGCCTACGTCTCGATCAATCTAAACACTAGGCACATAACACATTATCTGTTTAACATTTTTGCCAAAGCTTTAGCTAGATCAATTAAGTTTCTTTTTAAGAAAGACTTCCACGATAAGAACGAGTTTGAATACAGTTCAGGTTTGTGTAAGAGTGTATGGTGTAAGTCCGCTAAATTTTAACTGTATTGACAACTATCTATGCGTTAGGACTGTGTTATTTTAAGATTTTTGTATGTGTATTTTTACCAGTGGCGGCTGGTATATATGTGCTGAGGAGCTGCAGCACATAGCAAAATCACAGGAAAATTAAAATAATATTTTAGTACATAAATACTTGCCATTTTCTTTTCAAAATTATTATTTATCTGGACGGAAAGTAAAATATTGCCGCTCCGCTAATATCTTCGAGATAAACATACCCACTGCACCGTCAATCCAGACCCAACGCCTTATGTTGTATAATTCGGATCGGTGTGCGATATGAATTTTAGCACAACGAGCCTTTTGGTCATCGCGTCTCCGCTGATCCCGCTCGCGTGTTTTCAAAGGTGATTTAAATAGCCGGTGGTGCTGCCCAATCTCAAGCACACGGCTAGATTTGTTGCCGCGTTTGATTTTAAACGCGGTTATTTATGTTGAATTTAGTAGCCAGGCCGTTTGCGCTAGTTTACTTAATTTAAGCACTTGTCGCAAGTGGTTTTCCTCATATTATTTATATATATTTTAAGATATTATATATAATAACATTAGTTTTAATTATGACTATAACACCCATATCCACTGCAGAAGGAGTACGTTGTTTTTCGACTTTGAAGAGAATTAAACGTTTTCTGCGAAACACAAGAGAGATTTAACGCTTTGACAATGTTATCGGTTGAAGAAGAGCTGATTCATTTTACGTTTTAATACAAAACTCATAGAAAAAATTGTAAATGAAAAAATAGACGTATGGATTTTGTATATAAAAAATTAATTTAAAATGTATCTAACCACTTTAAAAGACCATGTTCAGTATTGTTCAGTATGTTCTCTTCTTTCATGTGTCCGGTTTAGAATTTTAAGTATTTGCTTTATTAATAAATAACCAAAATTAGAAAAAAAAAGTTCTAAGTAGAATCAATGTTAGTATTTTTATTTATCTTCGATACATATGTAAATGTGAAAATTATTCCACAAATTTTAAATTACACTTTACAATGCAGCACACAGCAATAAAATATCACGAGCCGCCACTGATTTTTACGTTGACAGGATCGGACTTGGCTCGAACATTTTATTATTTGTTTTTTAATTAGATAACTTTAATACTAGTATAATCTGACGAAAACAGTTTAATACTCAGGTTTTGAGTTGCTGGCTCATTATAAGCATCATATTTTTATTTATTTATTTATTTATTTTCTTTCTTATCCTGTTTCTAATCCTTAACTTTGTAACTAATTTTAAAGTAATCATGGAGAAATTTAAATTTAGGTGTTGTGCAACTAAGCAGTATAGTTATTTTATTTGTATTAGTTGCAACATAACCTATTACACCAAAGTTGCCTGGAAAGGAACTTTAAATCACATGTGAAATTAGGTCAGCAAAAGGTACTGTGATTTAAAACCTGTATTGCCATGCACGATGGCTCTACGAGTAGATTAGACAACTTTTTTAACGAACTAGAGAACTTGAAACAAAATTACCACACTTTGAAAGCTGAATTGAATAGAAATGCAGAGGAGTATGAGCAATTACTAGCTGAAAAGGACACACATATAATGGAATTATGTAGAAACAATAAAGACCTAAAATTGAAAGTATCCAACTTAAAGTCGGCATATAAAAACAACGTCGTTTGGCTGAAAATCCTGATGAAGAAATAATTTCAGCAGAGAGAAAGCTGGTTGACTCCCTAAAAAACAAAACTGAGGAAGCAGCTGCACTTAAAGAGAGGTTGGCTGATTTGGAGTGTGAAAGAAACTCCCTAGAGGTGATAATTGCCAACCAGTCAAAGTCAATGGATGGCTTTCAGAAAAGAATTGATGACTTGTCGACTATAAATAAATCAATGATTTCCTCAATTTACGTGTTGGAGGTGGATAATAATGCCACACTGATGAAATCGCTCAACTGAAAGAACAGTTTTGCAAGTTCACGACACAACAGACAAATTGCCGTTGTCTTAAAGAATCTGATAACATTAAGCCTACAGTTTCTGTTCCGCAGCTGAATTTAATGGATTAATTAACAAGAGCTGCTGACTTCCAAGCTAACAAGCTTGCAGATACTGAAGAGGTTCCTGATTATTTAATAGATCACCCTAAAAAACAAGTTATAGTGTGTGTGGAGACTCCAGTGCCAGATACTGTTCTAGTGTTTTATCGGATGTCTTAGGTTCTTCTTACCAAACATCCGGCACTGTTTTTAGCAGCTGCACAACCACCCACCTACTAGATCATACTTTTCGCTTAACTATTAATCTTGGGAAAAGTGATACCTTTGTTATTAGCCTAAATTTATCGTATACAAAGCTATCACTTAAACAATTACATAAACTTCTATCTACAGGTAGGTTTACTAATTTAATTTTTGTATTCAGGTGTGATTTATCATTTGTTCATTCATCAACATACAGAAATATACATAATTTTATTGCTGGATTTTCAAGCAACAACTCCTGCAATGTAAGGGTTATACACAATAAAGAACAGAATGATAGATTTCGCCACTCTGTTTATTCGCTCGGTAAACTAGTGTCATTAAGTTACAATTATGTGTTAATGTTATGTCCAAGAGGATTGTGATTAAGTCAGTACCTATCAGTTTCAATGCGCGACGGATTGAGAGTCATGAAGTGCTCTTGCACGAGTTGGATAAGATTCCTAGTGACTCTTCTGTTACTCCTGATAGAGGGTAATACTTTTTTGGAGGGAGGTCAGCCGGAGGTGGTATCGATTTAGTCTTATTGAATATACAGTCTGTTAGAAATAAACTGAATGAATTATAGCTATTTATTGAATCAATTGGTTTTCCAGATATTTTAATCCTTACTGAACATTGGCTGAGGCATGACGAGCCTCTACCATTATCTGATTATACAGTTATAGCACAGGACCGCTATTCTGGTAACTAAATTCGCTTAGCGTTTCGTGCACGCTGAGCGTTTGATGACATCAAAGTCGCAGAGCATGTGTGTTTTCCGCCGAGCGTTTCCAAGGCGCGAGAAGCGCACGGTAAGCGTCATGAAAACGTCAACCATTTGGCAGCCGTTTTGCCATTTGCCGTTCGTGTTAAGTGTGTGCCCTAACTTTCTGTGTGGCATAAAAAAAAATTAGTACATATTTTCTGTTTTAAATTTACAATGGCGGTACCATATATCCGGTAGATAATATTGAGAATAATATCGGGAGGCAGCGGTTTCTACCCGATGATACCCTTGAATTTTCTGACAGAAATTTTGTAAAGATGTATAGGCTTCGTAACCAAGATGTCTTAAATTTAGAAGAAATGCTTCAACCATTTCTTCCGTTGAGGAGAAGACAAGATGCCTTAAGCAATAGAGTCAATGAATAGGTGGGAATAGTTTATTCTATATTAATGCAGAATTAATAGGAATGTAAAGGCTCATTTAAAGTTGTGTAATGTAAGCAGCTAGAAGTATAAGGTTAGCGTAAAGCTCGGCTTATATCGCCCATGTATTTTGACTGCTAATGTCTTAAACCGGCTTTCCATGATGCAACAACTCGCTGCGATACAGCAAAATTCATGTGACTTTCTTGAGTTTCAGTGACAACTTGCATCAGTGAAAAACTGGCCTATCTTTCACCATTCCTTGCAAGTTTTTGTATCCCCTGGAATGGAATTTAGAGTTACGGGTAATGTTTGCCATAATCTTGAAATATCGGCGTTGGTAAATTGGTTGCTCTGCTTCTGCGTAACCATTTGCGGATTTTGTTCCATAAACTCGATAATCATTGTTTTTGCTGTAGAGAAATGGTTTTTTTCTTCAACAAAACCGACTACAACACAACACAAATAAAACCAATATCACGTCTCACGGTGACGTCTACTCGGCAAATTTTAGTAATTTCACTAATTTTTATGTTGGGAATACTGAAAATTTTGGGTTGCCAAGTTGGGCTTAGCGAATTCAACAAAGTCTACTCGAAGAGCTCACGCACGGCAACGAGAATACGAAAACCGGTCGGTTAGCGCGGCTGCCATGCGAGGCGCACGCTGTGCGATTCGCTTAGCGCCCTCGAAAACGTAACGTTTTACCAGAATAGCGGTCCAGATCTATATGTATAGCTACGCAACAGATGCCTACTCCGGTATTAAGTGTCGCTCGCCAATAATGAATAAACGTAAATATTTTCCTATTTAGACGCGTTTTGCCTCTCCGTGTTGCCAAGTCGCGAACAGTAGTTTACCTTTCATATCACATTATGGTATTACTCATTTTCTTGGCAATCGTAGGTTATATTATGTCAAATTAAAGTCCATTATCAGATTCAGTGAATGGTGTGCTTGAACATGGGCTAAAACTCACCTTAAATATCGGTGTAAAAGGTCGTTACAAATTTTGTTAACTTATACTGTAATATCTCTTATTTGTATTAAGTAATACCTAATATTATTACGCAGGTTTTTGTTTCAAAGATCAAAGGAATTTTTGAAATGTTTATCGACATGTCAAAGTACCATTTAATTTTGTTTTAAACTCTACTATCAATATTAAATTTGTTCATTTAAATTGCCGTTTCATTAATAAACTATCATACTTAATAAAAAATGTAAAAATCGTATTTTACTAAAAAAAATATGTTTGAGTATTTGATAAATAAATATTAATAATAAAACTCGTTGATTTGAGCGGGTCAAAAAGTCAGCAGAAATATTGTTCGACGTGATAACTTGGCAACACCAACCCGTTCCTAGACGACCCGCTCGCGAAAGCCGGTGAACATTTTTGGCCCCGCGTAAAAAGCATTGGAAGAGGTATCTGTTGCGTAGCTATATAGATCTGTGGTTATATCGAAATTTTCTCGTAGGGAATTCTATCATGGGGGCACTGTTATATTGATGTATAAGGAATTTATCTCTAAATTTGCGTTTATCCCAGTAAATAAATATGACTTTCTTCTAAAAGAAGATTTTCGAGTTTTCAATGGCTTAATGCAAAGAGTTACATATGTATGTGCTGGGAATTTGTAGGTCTTCTTCTGAGAATGTAGAGTTGTTTATGGAAAATCTGTAAATTTTATTGTCGGGCATTCCAGTCAATGAAAATATAATAGTGTCTGGCGATTTTAACATAGACTTTTCTGATCATTTTAATAGTCAGACCATAACATTGTCCAACCTTTTCCAATCTTTTAATTTGAGCATGCATGTTAACCAACCAACACGTATCACCAACCATTCAGCTTCAACAATTGACTATGTATGTTCAAACCTAGGTAATGAGAATATTATCTGTCACTGTAACAGTCCCGGGTTATCTGATCATGAGGCCATTGTAACTAGTCTATTACTTTATAAACCCCCAAAACATACTAGCATTACGCGTGGCAGACTATTTACAAAAAAAAAATTTGCAAGATTTAGTAGTCTTAGTGATAATATAAAATATAAAAAATACGGGGTCTTTTCATTATATTAGAAAGTTCTCAACGAACCATTTTTAAACTATTTTAACAACTATCGAAGAATATATAGGAGCACTATTTCCCTTTCTAAGCAGCTGTACTATAGGAAACGCATCAATGAATCTTCAAATAAGGCAAATGAATCCTGGTGTATTGTGAATCAACTCAGGGGGTAGGATGATACCCTTCCAACACAGTCTCTGAATTAAATGCAGATAGGCTGAATTCCTATTACCGTGAGGTTGGCTTCTGAAATGACTAGTCGCATTTGCAGCAAAAACGAAACTGAGGATTTCATGAGAGGTATTAATGTTGGAGAGACTTTCTTTTTCATTCCAACTAATGTTTTAGAGGTTAGGGACATACTAAAGAAAATCAAGAATCGAACTTCTACAGGATGGGACTAGTTTTCTATGAAGATATTTTCGGCTCTTCCCACCAGAGCACTAGAAGCGCTTGCAGCTTGCAGATGCATTAAATGCTTCATTTCCTACTAACACATTCCCTATATGTCTGAAACGAGCAGTGGTTGTTCCTCTACATAACGGTGGCGATCATGACAGTCCATCTAATTTTCGCCCAATAATTCTTCTGCCTGCAATGTCTAAAATCGTTGAGAGGTTGGTGAATGTTAGAATGATTTTTTTCCTGAACAGGCAAAGAGCATTGGAGATGCTGCATTGACCTTCTGCGTGTACTCTACAATCGACTTAACTCTGGTGAGGCTGCTGCAGCAGTGTTCTGTAATGTCTCCAAAGCCTTTGACAGTGTGGATCACAGAATACTGCTGAGAAAGTTGGAGAGGTATGGCTTTAGAGGTTCGTCCCTGTGCTGGTTCGAATCCTACCTATCGGGTCGTGTTCAGAGTGTCAATTTCAAGCGCTACTGTTCAGATGAGCAAAGCATTTCTCTGGGTGTCCCCCATGGCTCTGTCCTAGGGCCTATACTCTTCCTTGTATATAATAACGACTTGTCTCTATTATCAATAAGCGGAGAGGTAACTATGTTCGCCGACGATACTACGATTTTATGTCATGAAAAAGATGTAGAACAGCTTTTCTTGGACACTGACCTGATCAAGGTTAAGGACTGGTTTGATGCAAACCATCTCAGCCTTAATGTTTCTAAGACTAACTTATTAAGTTTTAAGTGTTCTTCTTACAAGACGAATCCATCCAGGCACAAAATTCTAATGAACTTTTGGGTCTTACAATTGATAGTGAACTCAAATTCCGTGAACATATTATTAGAGTTAGTGGTAGAGTTTCTTCTGGTTGCTATGCTCTGAGAGTGATATCAAAAAATTTTGATTTTCACATAACAAAAAATGCTTATTATGCACTTATTGAGTCTCACCTTAGCTATGGTATTTGTTTTTGGGGCACATGTGCTGGGTATCTTTTTAACTCACTAGTGTCCTTCAAAAGAGAGCGGTTAGAACCCTTTGTGGAGTAAGGAATCGAGAGTCTTGTCGTCCGCATTTTGTAAGAAATAGGATATTGACGTTCCACTCTCTATATATCTTACAAATGGCAAGTATTGTTTTTAAAAAACATAAAAATGAAATTGTCGTAAGGAGTGATGTAAAATTACCGTAATTTATATTTTTGGTTAATTACGCTGGTAATTTACGAGTGTTAATTACCAAAATTAATTACCGTGGTAATAAATTTGTGTCGTAAATTATGGTGGTAAATAACCGTAATATATTTTTGGTAAATAACAATAAATTACCGTAATCTACCGTAAACTGCAAGTAAACTAATAACGATTTCCATTCATAAATTAATGTAAGTTGTATATATTACTGTCTTTTGGAAACCTCCAACTAGTTTACAAATAAAAATTGCTATTTTTCCAAAGAAGCATGTACATGTATAAAAAAATATCTTGTCATAATCATGTAATTACCACTTGGGAATGAAATTACGGTGTGTGTAAGTATCGGTGCAGGACAAAGAGTTGTTTTATTTGTTTGTGAATAAAACATTGTTTTTTCCTTAAATATTATTTAATTTTAAAACGAAAGCAACACAGAACAAAATGAATGGCAATGAATGACAGTCGACAGTAAATCCCCGGTTCGGCTAATAACCGGCAGCCGGCAGTAAATCCCCGAACGCATACTGTTCATATTGCTGACAAACATGGTACAGGATCCCCTATCATGTCGCCCCCTTTTAACTTTTTTATTTTTAGCATCTCAAAAAAATTAAAATTATGTTTATGTAGGTATTGAAAAATATTTTTTTCGGCGTATAAAAAATATTGGAAAAATGATCAGTATACAGGGAAAAACATTTTTTCAATGGATCACCCTATACAGTGTGTCCAAAAAAGTATGCAACATATGGAAAACTTTTTTATTATTGGTTTCTCAGAAAATTTTATTCTTGATAAAAGTTGGTGCTTGCCCTAAAACAGTAAATGAGCATTTCAAATTTTCCGTACTGCTTTTGGTGCGGGCGCAAATGTCATTTTTCCGAAATCGCGTCAAGAGTAAAGTACCTTAATTTATAATACAGCAAAATCTTATAAGGAAAAGTTCTTCCAAATTAAAAAAGTAATCTAAATATGAAATTTGAGTTAAGTACATCAATTTTTAATTTCCCTTTTATTTCTAGATTTTTTTCTCAAACGTTACGCCATCGGTGAATACTTTGCTCTTTTGTTATTAGTATACTTGCCAAGCAACTTCAAAATTTATTTAAAGTAGACGTTAATCATATAGTTGCATAATGTTTCAGTTTTTACAGAGATAAAAGCCAGTTTAGGTATCAGTGTGTTGCAAACACATTTAAACAATTTTGGTTCAAAATAATTGTCCACAATAATTATTACAAAATACAATTGGAATGACTGACTCAATAATATTTAATTTCATATGTCAGAGCGAAGTAAAATTATTGCTATTTTTTTGTTTTTATTCCAAATGCATGGCCTACTCTTCAAGACCAAACATTTTATATGGCTTTTTACTCATTTTACTCATCGGGTGCAAAAGATAAATAAATTATTAGTTGTTTTACATGAAATTAATAGAGTTGGGTCTATTCATGATTTTGAGTGGAAAAAATTTTGAATCAAGTGTTTAAATGTGTTTGCAACACACTGATACCTAAACTGCCTATTATCTCTGGAAAAACTGCAATATTATGCAACTATGTAACTAATTTCTATCTTAAATGAATTTTGAAGTTACTTGGCAAGTACACTACTAACAAAAGAACAAAACATTCTCCAGTGGCGTAAGGTTTAAGAAAAAATCGAGAAAAAAAAGAAAAATTGAAAGATGATGTACTTAACTCAAATTTCATATTTAGATTACCTTTTTAATTTCGAAGAACTTTTTCTTATGAGATTTTGCTGCATCTTTATAAATTAAGGTACTTTACTCTTGACGCGATTTCGGAAAAATGACATTTGCGTCCGCACTAAAAGTAGTACGGAAAATTTAAAATGCTCATTTACTGTTTTAGGGTAAGCACCAACTTTTATGAAGAATACAATTTTCTGAGAAACCAATAATAAAAAAGTTTTCCATATGTTGCATACTTTTTTGGACACACTGTATATGAATTTATTTTTCGATTCCTCGTAAAATTCTAGGCATAATTTATGTATAAAGTTATACCTCTAGAATCAGTAGTTTCACAGCTATAAACAGTTGAAAATCGATACTTTGGCTACTTTTCACCTTGGTAGCAAGAAGGCTATTACAAATGGAGTAAAATTAATTTCACATTCCTATCTTAACTTTCCAAGAGCTATCTGATGGTGCTAACTAATGATACCTACAGAAGTACCAGATTTGGTACCCAGAGTACCGCCTGCCAGTTCCTTTCAGTTCCTGAAAAGGAAGATAGGAATGTGAAATTCATTTTACTCCATCTCTAATGATCTTCTTGCTATGAACGTGAAAATTAGCCAAAGTTCCGATTTTTAACTGTTTATAGCTGTGAAACTACTAACTCTAGAGGTATAACATCATACATAAAATATGCTTAGAATTTTACAAGGAAATCCAATGAAAAAAAATTAACTTTTTGTTTTTCCCTGTATACTGATCATTTTTCCAATATTTTTTACACACAGAAAAATAGTAGTTTTCCTAATCAGTGCGCAAAGTTATGTTTTCCCGTTATGTTAGAATATTAATGTTGTTAATAATAATAAATAGGTAGTTTGGATAAGTTGTTGTTTTTGATGCCAATAAAAATTAAGAAAAAAATGTAGTTACTTCACTCGTAGAAAAACATTGTTCCTAACACGTACGCAAAGTAGTTTACCCCCACTTAAAGCTTATCTGAACTTTTATCAAGTGTGCAGGAAAGTGCTACTTTGCATATGCAAAAGTGTGCGCAAAGTAAATTCTTTGCGGTCACTCGTAGAAAAAAGTATTTTTCAGTATCTACATAACTATACTTTTAATTTTTTCGGGACACTTGAAATAAGAAAGTTAAAGGATAAAAGTTAGGGGATAAAAAAAAAATTATTTCTTACGAGAATATGGCCAATATGTTACTCAAACAAGTTGCTTACTGTAAAGATAAAATATTCCTAGCTTTTAACCAATTAAAAAATTTATTTAATAGAGAACATCAACAATTTATAATCATATTACGTCATACTATAGGAACTTTGATGGAAAAACACCTATTGGAATTTTGTTAGATTAAAAAAAATGCACTAAGCAACTTGTTTGAGTAATAGCTCATGGCCATATTTTCGTAAAAAATAATTTTACTATTTTTACGATAAAAAAAATAAAGCTCGTATTTAAAAAAAAGAAAGCTGATGATGATCCCTTGAAGACGAAACGTCGGATTTCAAAATGGATATCATCATTGGATAGAGCGGAAAAAGTGGCAATGCAAAAGTACAATTAGATTCGAAATCCGTTTTTAAATAAGCTCAGGAAAAAAATAAAACGATTTTTCAAAATTTCGTTTTTTTCCGGATATCTCCGTAAATACTCGGAATTTTAAACGGCATATTGTTAGGCACTTCAATGCGCAATTTTGCTTTATTTGACCGACACTGTATCTCTTACGGTCTTCGAGCTCCCCATACATAGACACGAATTCGAGCCACTCTGTACATTACAACAAAATACAGTAAATAACGTTAAATTATGGTAAATAACGTTAATTATTTAGTACGAGAATCAGTAAATTACGGTAATCAATTTCTGGTAATTTACGGTAAATTACAGTAAATTATCACGGTAATTTACCAGTTCACATCACTGGTCGTAAGTAATTCTTTTGGAACACGACTGACCTATACCAAAGATTAAAAATGAAAAGATCTGCCAGTAAGACAAAGCGAAT
>MU183918.1:0-31060 GCA_016904865.1 Pissodes strobi
TTCGACATTTCTGTCTTGAGCTACTGATCGTTCCACACCCATGCGTCACGTCGCTTTATTACTATTACCTCATTTCTAATCTCATTCTTGATTTTTTGATATACATAAAGATCTCTATATCGGATCCACCTCTCCTGATTTCGGCCTTTTCCTATGTTTCTCGCTTACGTTCCATCTAGTAAGATGCTCTTTTGGCCTGCACAATTATTTTCTCGATCTCTTGATGTCAGTTCCTGTTCTGTCTAATGTAACACCCAGGTATACGTATTCTTGACAAGAGGAAATTTGTTGTCCATTATCGAGCATAATATTGTTTGGCTCCTCACCCACACACAAATCCTTTGTTTTATTCAGGTTGACAGCCAGGCCCCATTAGTTATATTCCACTACTAGTTTCCGCATCATACTGCATATCCTCTATATCAGTTTCTATAACGCCCCGATCATCGGCAAACTCTAGATTATAAATATAACCGTCGCTTCGTCCAGCTCAACACCCATACCATGAATTTTCCTCTTCCATTTCTTCAATGCGCATGCTATATATATTTTGAAGAGGGTCGGTGAAATGCAACATCCCTGTCTTAACCCCTTAGAAACTGGGAATTCTTCAGTTATAACACATAACTAAACTAAAATTCACGGTGTAAAATATTATTTGAAGGACAACAACATTTTGAATTAAGTAACTCTTTCGACACTAATCACTAGCCCCCAAAGATAATAAATTGGGTTTTTGTGGATGTCTTCAAGACATTCAAAACTTTTATCTCTGAAAAAGTGTCTACTAATTCGATGACGTAGACATAGATGAAGAAAAAGTTCAAGTTGCTTTATAATGTTCATGTTTGTTAGAGGCGCTCAAATTCCGTATACCATTCCCTAATATTCCTCAAACTCTCTTCCTATGTGTGAAAGAGCTCCATATACGAGAGGCATGCTTGGAGGCCGATACGAATAGAGCAAGTGCAGATGACCTAAGGTTGTGTGGCTGTGCCACCCATGAATGTCCTGTCAACTTCCGCAGGTTATTATCACGTGCGCAAATTTTCTCCTTTGTGTGGGTATAGTGCTAC
The DNA here is from genome assembly GCA_016904865.1 of Pissodes strobi. Classification (NCBI taxonomy): domain Eukaryota; kingdom Metazoa; phylum Arthropoda; class Insecta; order Coleoptera; family Curculionidae; genus Pissodes; species Pissodes strobi. The sequence continues at coordinate 1,077 of MU183918.1, forward strand.
TTAAATACAATCCAAGGTGACGCCCAAGTATTTTGGCGTCTGGCAGTGTTGGAATACATTGTCCCGCCAGATGATATTCAGCTTCCTCCATGCCTCTCGGTCTCTTGTTTAAAGGCAAAGCGCACATCTGCGCCTTGCTGGGATTGTGCATTAGCTGATTGTTTTCCGAGTACCCAGAGAGCTATCCAAGGCATTTGTCAGTTGATATTGGCTAATAACCTTAAAACCGTTCTTATTGAACTATAGTTTTGACAAAAAGAGAGCACTTCAGAAACAAGATAAAAAATATCTAATAAAAACACTGTTCAATTCTATTCAATTCAGTTATCGATGGTATAAATATGTGCATATAAACATAATTTTTTTCAGGCATATTCTACAGATTCCCTGTTTTTATGACAATAAGCGGCCATGATTAAATAATAAAGATTATGTAGGACTTAAAAGATGATTTTCTTTATCAAATGCATAATTTACATACCTAGACGTCGAACCACTTCTGCTTCCACTCTGTATTTTTTCTCTCTTTCTTCCATCACTACCCCTATCTTGTTTCTTCGCTTTAGGTCTGTCTTTCTTCGAGTCTTTAGCTCCCCAACTTCCAGATCTGGGCCTCGGTAAGGATTCAACTTCATCCCCAGAGAAGGTGGGTAGTGGTTGGGAGCCTAATTCCTAGAAAATAAATTATTTATGAGTTAATATCAAACAAGACATCATTGAATCGCAGACCCAAGTGGCATCAAAAAGGCATAGCCTAAAGAAAACTATAACCGCGACACTCGGCTCGTTTAGTGGGGACGGAATCAAATTTTCTCCGTGAAGCTCAGTGAAGCGAGGACACTACGCAGTTGGAACTCGATGCCAATCATACGCGCTTACCTGGGCCGGAGTGCAATAAATTTTCATAGGAATTAAAATTGAAAAAAATTTGTTATTTGGGTAAATAGACTATCGTTATGCGTATATATTGTTTTGTTTGTATGTTATATAACTAAGTTAATGTTTATGTATTAAAATGGGAAAAGAACGGCAGAATTAAGCAGCTAGTTAGTTTGTTTATTTAAACTTAAATTTGATCGTAAGATATCAGAATCGGTTCAAATGACTAAAATAAATTGGAACTAGCTGAAACTAACCGAAAGTTAATTGAACGACTAACCAAAAGTAACCATAAGCTCCAAAACAGGCTAAAATGTACCTATCATAACAGGTTACAAAAATTAAAGTAAGTTAAAACTAACCAAAACGAAACGAATTTAAGCGACTAACCAAAAACATTAAATTTGCTTATAACGTATAGGAACCGATTCAAATGACTAAAATAAATTGGAACTAACTGAAAGTAACCGAAAGTTGATTGAATGACAAACCAAAAGTAACTAATAGCACAAAAACGGACTAAAACGTATCGGAACAGATTAAAAATGTTAAAGGAAATTAAAACTAACCCAAATTAACCGAATATTGGCAAGTAACCAAAGACATTAAAATAGGTTATAACGTATCGGAACCGGTTCAAAGGACTAAAATAAATTGGAACTAAGGGAAAGTTACCGAAAGCGGACTGAATGACTGACCAAAAGTAAGTAAAAGCAGCAAAACGGTCTAATACGTATCGGAACAGATTAAAAATACTAAAGTAAGTTAAAACTAACCCAAATTAGTCGAATTTCGGCGACTAACCGAAAGTAATCAAAAACTTTAAAATTGGTTATAACGTATCGGAACCGGTTCATATGATTTAAATAAATTAAAACTAACTGAAATTAACCGAAAGTCGATTGAACGACTAACCAAAAGTAACCAAAAGCACCAAAAGGGCTAAAACGTATCGTAACAGATTAAAATTATTAAAGTAAGTTGAAACTGACTCAAATTAACCGAATTTTGGCTACTAACCTAAATTAATTAAAAACATTTAAATTGGTTATAACATATCGGAACCGATTCAAATTACTAAACTAAATTAAAACTAATTGAAACTAACCGCAAGTCGGTCGAACGACTAACCAAAACTAATCAATAGCACCAAAAAGGGCTAAAAGTATCGTAACAGATTAAAAATATTAAAATAAGTTGAAATTAACCAAAACTAAACGAAAGCTGATTGAACTAACTCAAACCAACTAAAAGCACCAAAACGGACTAAAACGTACCATAATAGGTTACAAAATTTAAACAGCCCAAAAATAATCGAAAATTAATAATATGGAAAAATTCATAAAATAGATATGAAGGGTACAGGGGAAAAACGATCTACGCGCCATTTCTATAGGAAACTTTTATTGATTTCACAGAAAATTTTATTCTTGATAAAAGTTAGTGCTTGGAAAAAAACTAATTTTGACGATGTTAAATTAAGACTAAGTTATACAGGGTACTTAAAAATACAAAAATGGTGGTTAAAAAAACAAAAACTTAGGAATATCGGAAAAGCTTCTACAGGAAAAATAAAGCTCCTATTAAGGTAAAAATAAAAGTCAAATACCATTTTTTCCAAAAGTGCATCGTAGCTGAAAAAAATAAGGACAAAATTAAGAAAAAGTGGGTTTTTTCATCAATTGAAACGGATTTTCTCCGCAACGGTGAGGTGCACTTTTGGAAAAAATGGTATTTGACTTTTATTTCTATCTTAATACGAGCTTTATTTTTCTGTGGAAGGTTTTCCGATATTCCAAAGTTTTTGATTTTTTAACCATCATTTTTGTATTTATTGAGTACCCTGTATAACTTATCCTTAATTTAGCATTGCCAAAATTAGTTTTTTTTCCAAACACCAACTTTTATCAATAATAAAATTTTCTGTGAAGGCAATAATAAAAAAGTTTCCTATGGAAATGGCGCTTAGATCAGTTTTCCCCTGTACCCTTCTTATGTATACACATTTTATAGAAATAACATGTTTCTAATTTTTTTATTATTCTTACAACCATTTCATCATTTAGCCATGTTAATTTTAGTTTGACAATATTATTGAATTATATTTCAATATAAAAGGTCTCAAAAGAGCGGGACATATTTTCCGATTTTCGAATTCTTCTAAAAATTCTAGATAAATTTCATGTAGCATGTCGAATAGCATCCCTTCCATTTAAAGAATTTGATCTGTTTAACTTAGCGCGAAACGATTTGCATCTTCTTATCTTAGTTATTTAGTAATTATCTAGATATACGAAATTTTCGGTTTGGTGGGGAGTATTTTCCAGGTTGTGGTTATGTGGAAGATAAGAAAGTGCAAAACATTTCGTTTGACAATAAACAGTTCGGATTCTACAATAAAGGCGTAAGTCTCAAAAACATTGTTTTTGCTGGTTGTTTTTCGTAAAAGTCGATCGTTATCCACATTATATCCATTATTTCAGATTTGATCAGCACCTTGATACCATTTTGATTCGCTGTACCTTTTTTGGTTTTAAAGATACCAAGGTAAACAAAAAAGCAAAATGTAGGGTTGGTAGCCAAGTTTTTTCTAGATTACATATAAAACAAAACACCAATAATTTTTTGACATAAAAGCCTACTCTATATATATATTTTAAATAGAACACCCTGTATATTACTACATTTTTGGACTCTCTAGTGAAATCAAAACACATGTCGTGTAAAATATCCTATACCTATCTGTAGCTGTTTACGAAATATTGACAGTTGAAAGTCGGGCATTTTGACATTTTGACAGAAAATTGGTTATTCTCTACTCGAAATAAACAGTATTTTATAAATCATATATTTTGTAATGAAAGTTTAAATAAAATAATAGGGGAGAGTAACAATTTTAGTATATAACGTCCCAAAAAATTTGAGTACGGCTCACTTCACTAATGATTGCCGGGGGGTTGACGTCAAGTTAGATTTATTTATTTCCTCCCTACTACATAGTGATAAAGTTGGTCTTCGCTTGTCAAAGGTGCCGCGCTTAAGTGTCGCAGCTATAGTTTTCTTTAGGCTATGAAAAAGGCTTATATATTAACACGTAGATGTCCGTGATTACTCCTGTAGATGTTATAGAATGACGGCCGACGGAAAAAAGATTTTCCTATGAGACATTAACACAATATAGGGTCCCGACAACAATAGAGTAAGTGGTTGTTTCAAAATATTTTAGGTAATAGTACGTTAATTTGCTATGTCACTATTTCCCTTCATCAATATATAGAGTTTTTTAGTAATCATTCATTCTTGGCTCATACAGTTTTGAATTTAAGAATATATTCAAGGCAATTTCTTGATGTGAAGATACTAAAAAACGAGACAACTAGATTTATAACCAAAATTAAAAACATTGATAGAAAGTTCAAAAATGCAAATCTAATGGAAATTAGTCAAATAAAAAATACAACACGTTTTTTAGGTGAAAACGTATTTTCACGTTTTCACCAAAAAACCGGTTCAAAATTTGTTATAAAAAAATTAATAACATTTTTAAACACCATGCCTTCTAGTCAATCGAATGTACAAGCCGCACACCAAATTTCGCGATTCTAACTTTTTTCGTTTTGGATTAAAACGTAATATTAATAAAGGTCGGTAGTCTATCCCCATCCTCTTAAATAAATTTCAAATAATTATTTAGGGTAAGATAACAATTAGTAGTCGCCATACCAATAGTTGTAAATTATTTTTTTCAAAGTTCGAAAATAATAAATAATTCGAAATAATTCGATCCGGGAGTATTGTGTTTTGTGGTAAGAAGTCCGGGTGACGTTAAGGTAAATACGCACATAATAGGTTTATTCTAGCAGCGATTTCAAACGGTTTCAAACCATCCGGAGTTTGCGCATAACGATATAAGCGTCGCTTATGTCGCTATGCACAAACTCCGGATGGTTTGTAACCGTTTGAAATCGCTGCTAGAACAAACCTAATATTAACAAAGTTTACAGAATAAATATGTTGCCCCACTCACTGTCGGAACTTTCATGTACTAAGATCACAAGCGTGCCGCAGATACCTGCCCTCCCACCTTTTTCAACCAGGTATTGACGTGCTGTAATAGGTCGCTATTTCGCGCGATGGAGGAAGACACATAAAGAAGGGTAACACGGTGCCAGAACAAATAGAAAGTGTAGAAACTATACTGTGATTGCATACGAAAATACTAATTTTATTTATCCCCATCATTGATCAGTCAAGCTACTATGTAGTGTACGTCATCTTGACGTGACCCGAAACCCCTCAAGAGGGACGCGAGGGGGTATAGGTAGCTCAGCGGTTTGTCGAGAGTGCGGCAACTTAGGTATATTTAATTCTGTAAACTTTGATATTAAGTAAATATTTTTAGTTTGTAGTTACCTGGGGTTCTTCAAAAAATGTCTTATTTTGTAACTTCTAAAGTTATTTATGTCAAATAAAACTGGGGGTGACATCTACTGGTTCTGAATTTATAATATCTCATTCATGCACGGGATTTTATTAATTTTCTATGACCATGTTGCATGGATTGGCTTTTAGTAAAAAGACATTTAATGTGTTTATAAATGCGCTAACAGTTATCTGTTAGAAAAGATACAATCTATAAATATTTTTCAACGAGGATATCAACCCAAGTACCGCTGTGGAAGTTGAAATGCATCTGTTTTATTAATAAAATCCATGTAAAAAGGTTTAAACATAAGCTTTTAATTGCCATTAAAATGTCACACATATAAAATGAGATATACCTAAATATGTCTGCTACATTATGGCAGTTTATACTGAATGTATAAGGCGATTCAGTTCGTACTTAGTGGGTCTTTGTGCTGCACCTGGCTCATCTTGTAAATCTCACAGGTTGATGCTCCATGATATGAATCGCACTTCTTCTGGTATATGTGTTTTTGATGTGTAAACATCTTACGCGACAGTATGAGCCGAGAATAACAACCGCAGAGAAGCGACAACATAAATCCCGCCCAAAAAGTTGGAGTGGGAGGTAAACCGGCCAACTGTCATCTCCACGTGCTTGTCAGTTTGTTTAGTCCGAGATTTGTTTAGTACAGTCGTCGACGAAAAAATGTTTGCGTGAACGCCAGTTTCCTTTGGTTTGTTTGTGGGTGAATTATTATTGTGACTTCTTTAGCGAGGGTAAAGTCAGAAAAAATTAAACGCTTATCAAAGTGAAACGCTTTTAAAAGTGAAACACCCCTTTAATTAAGCATGTTCCAGTATAGCTAGAGGGCTGAAATGTTCAGGACATGTAGCCGGGGTAAAATGAGGATCCTGGATGAAAACTGGACTCCGTTACCCCGCGCTCCCGTTCGGCCAGGAGACGGGGAGAAGAAAAAACTAAAATAATTAATTTGGGAAGAACGAGAAGGGTTACGGGGTCGAAATTTTTATGGTAGGTGCGCCTCATGGGGTCTACCTTTGAACATGTAGGGGGACCGGGGCTCTAATTTAAGGGGGAATGTGGGGAAAAAAAGTTTTTTTGGCGATATCTCTGCAACGGAGCCTTGAACCGAAAGTCTGACTAGCGCCAATTTGTCAGGAAGTGGGAATTATACCCCCACCTCTCCGGGTACCTAAAGGTTTTCGAAAAAATGGAAAAAAAAATTAAAAAAACGTAAAAAATCGTTCGAAAAGTTCATTATAAAACGAAATAAGAAAAAAATTATGTTATTAAAAAAAAGTTAGAGAAACGCAGTTTTCGGCAAAAAATAACGAAGTTCAGCTACGCGGTCCGAGATCGCAAAAACGAGAAGAAAACAAAATCTTTACGAATTTTTTTTTTTTTGAAAATGGGGAAAAACAATAAAACGTAACAAAAATGTTCGGAAAGTTAATAAAAGTGTTATAAAAGGAAAGAAGAAGAAAAAACGTAAAAGATTGTTCGGAAAGTTAATAGAAATATTATATAACTAAATAAGAAAAAAAAACTAAAAAAATGGAAAAAACTGTTCGAACAGTTAATAAAAGTATTAAAAACCGAATTAAAAAAAACTGTTAAGAAAAAAAAGAGAAACGCAGTTTTCGGCAAAAAAAAGCGAAGGAGTTCAGTCACGAGGTCTGAGATGGCAAAAACGCGAAGAAAAAATTATTTACGGATTTTTTTTTTGAAAACGGGAAAAACTGGAAAAATGTAAAAAGTTAATGATAGTATTATAAGAAAAAGAAGACAAAAGAAATAAAAAACACTAAAAGATTGTTCGGAAAATTAATAAAAGTATTATAAAACTTAATAAGAAAAAATAAATTAAAAAGGGAAAAAAACTGTTCGGACAGACTAATGAAAGTATTATAAACCGAATAAAAAAAAATAATAGGAAAAAAAAGAGAAACGCGGTTTTCGAATTATGAAAAGGTCGAAACCGGGGGAAGAAGTTAAGAAGAAAAGCCTAAAAGAAGAAAAAACTCAATTCCCAATATCTCTTTCAGAAGTTTCACTTCAGTTGTGTGCTTATAAAGGTGTCACATAATTTGTTGGTAAATATTTTTTTCTACTCTTATAGTAAACACTTTCTTACATACAGTTTTCTTAATACGTAAAACACTTCTTACACACAAGTATGCCTAAAGAATACTAACGCACAGTCGTACGTTATAATGCATCGTATGCCAATCAAATTAGGTTTTAAACCGCTCAAATCGCTAGATTTTTTGGTATCGCGTTACCTGTGCTTTAATTTTTTGGCAATTTTTATTGTTTGGTGACAGCATCATTATTTGCGAGTTGACGTTCAAATCGGTAATAATTATTAGTATTAGTTGATAGTGATCTTTAGTGCCATTTTAAAAATAGTCTTAGAAAAAGTATAATACACTACTTGAATGGAAATTTGCTTATTACAAACGCGGTCGATTACAGACCACGCTCGCTGCGCTCGCTCGTGCAGTAATCTGTTTGTAATAAGCTACTTACCATTCTCGTTATGAAATATACTCTTGTGAACTGTGTTTATCTATGAATATTAGATTTGGTTAGTTTGGATTAGTCGTCCAATCAACTTTCGGTTAGCTTCACTTAGTCTCAACCTATTTTAGTCATTACAACCGGTTCCGATACGTTATAATCAATTTTGATAGATTTGGTTAGTTTGGGTGAGTCCAATCAACTTTCGGTTAGTCTCACTTATTCTCAACTTATTTTAATCATTTAAAACGGTTCCGATACATTATAATCAATTTTATAAGATTTGGATAGTTTGAGTTAGTCGTCGATTCAACTTTCGATTAGTTTCACCAAAGAATATTCTAATCGTAGTAGAATATTCTTTGGTTTCACTTATTCTCAACTTATTTTAGTCATTTGAACCGGTTCCGATTCGTTATAATCAATTTTAATAGTTTTGGTTAGTTTGGGTCAGTCGTCGAATCAACTTTGGGTTAGTTTCACTTAGTCTTAACTTATTTAACGCTATAAACAGTTTTAATAGATTTCGCTAGTTTGGGTTAGTCGACAAATCAGTAAATTCTGAGTTAAACCGTTAAATCCTAAAAGATAACTACTATTCATAATACATTTCTAATAAAGTAAATAATAAACATGTAATTAACATGTTTTATCGGTGTATAGCATTTCTTTTCCGTTCATTACATTTCTCTCAGTGTATTAAACCGGTCATCTGTCACATATGACAAATTGAACTTGGCTCTCTAACTTCAAAGGTACCGACGGCTTTTGTCGCTCTCACGGTTGTTATTCTCGGGTATGAGGGTGAATCTCGGGAAAATGGACGGGAGTGTGAAAGCGGATGTGACTGACATTATAACCATGCGCAGTCTACTTCAGTTCTTCCTTGTAAAACGTGTTCTTTCTAACGCCAGAATATAGACAACCAATTCCAAATAAGTGGTTGCCTATATTCAGACGTCAAGCGGCCTAAGGTGGCATTAGATTTTCATGTCGATGATGTCGATATAGGATATGTTCGAGTACTAGCAGACTCGCTCAATTTTTTTTTTGGTTCCACGCTTGGTTCTTCATTATTCGCACAATAATATAGTGTTAGATTCTCGGGAAATAGCAAACTATTTTTAAATCGTTATTTTGCTAGCATAGGTAAACAAACTGTTGACGAGGTGCACACAGAGATTCAGAACATGCCGCATGATAATATGCATGCGTAATGATTTTAACTTTAATGAAATTGGATGTGCAAACAGTTCACATTTAGAGGTAGTTACTGATAAGGAAATATTAGATGTGGATAGTTAAAAGCCCAGTTCTGCTCCTGGAGATGATCCGGTTACAGTTAATGATCATTGCAAGTTGATGGGTTCTAGTTTAATTGTAGTTCTTACAAAACTGGTTAACAATGTTTTTACTTCTGGTGTTTTTCCTGATGAGCTGAAATTCAGTAAAATTACGCCTATTTTTAAATCGGGTTCTCAAGGCTATATAGACCTGTTAGCCTGATAAGTTAAGTACTTTTTCAAAAGTAGCAAAACGGTTCCTAAAAATTCGAATGCTGCGTTTTATAAATAAATGTGTAAAAATGGATCAGTTTCAGCATGGGTTCTTCAAAAATAGTAACACGCTAAGTGCTACGATGGATTCTGTTAATGAAATAAGTAACCAAATAGAAAATACAAAAATGGTAGTTGCTGTCTTCATTGACTTAAAAAATGCCGTTTTGTGGTTAGCTGATGGGATATACTTATGGGAAAATTCTATAATATGAGATAATAGAGGGCCTGTATATATTATTCTAAAAATCTTATTTATCTGATAGATGGCAGGCCGTGAAATTTGATCGGTGAGTCAGTGGCGTTGATGTGAGTGGGTGTGGAGTACCGCAGGGCTCAGTCCTTGGGCCACTGTTGTACTCACTTTATGTGCTCAGTCTTAGGGATGCTGGTTTGACCAGTCGAGCAAGTTGTACATGCGGATCTTGAAAAGTATTCAAAGTGGTTATTGTGCAATAAACTAAAAATTAATGTATTAAAAACAAATTTTATATTCTTTAAACAAAAAAATAACATATCTAGAAATCCTGTTATAAAATTAAATAATATCTGAATTGAAAAGGTAACTTACGCTAAATATTTGCGGCTTATTCTAGATTGGAGGAACACATAGCGTACGTAACTAAAAAATTCATGTGTGCAATTCACAGGCGGTAAATGTGAAACCTTCATAAAACTAAACCAAACGGTTATCCATCCTAGTACTATAACCACGCCCGACCTTGCTTGACTGCGGAGATCGGACGAGAACAACTTTATACTTTTTTACTCTTAGCAAACATAACTGCGTTCGATCTCATTCTCTCGCAGGGTCGCCCTACAGAGCTCTTTTTACTGTCGCTTTTTCGTTTCATCGAGTCTCAAGTCACACCCTTGCTAAAGTTTTCATTTCAAAAGATCATCCACCTGCAAAATTCCCTATTGTGGGTAAATCGAAAGAAAAGTGCTCATTTTTTAGACTAAAATTATATTTTATCGAATACCTGCTTTATTTGACGTCCCATTTAAAAATGTGAAGCGTTTCGATCGACCCTAAGATGAGGCAGACACTGGCGCAAACCGATTTCAGTTATCGCTTTCGATTACCGAGTAAATTGGGAAAATATAAAAATTACGTTTAACCAATTAAAAAAAAAATAAACGTCGTACGATCGTAAGGAATACAGCATGTTAACCCCAAGAAACCCATATTTTTGCTATTTACCGTTTACTTCTAACTGTTCGGGTTTTCGAATCGCAGCCGATTTAATGAAAATCTCGAAAAAAAAATTAACGACAATGAAATATGCTAATTATATGCTTATATTTATTTGTTTATTTATCGCTTATTACATATACTTTTTTCTAATCTAAATTTCTTCTAATTTTAATACAACTCTTGTACAAAATAGCAACAGCACGTGGTCACAGCTTATACCGTACCGAATCAGTTATTTAACTCTCCACGTGTTTTGAAGCAATAAAATCCAACCAATAGGAGCATTTTCCTCATATTCTTGGCGTCTGCTACGAGCCGAATTATATGAGGGCGACTTCGTTTATTTATGAATAACAGAACCGGTTTGGTGTTCAATGTAGTGTTATCTTTTTCTATTACGACAGTTTGCTGAATCGAAGAGACATAAACCTGGTTGAGTCGGAAACTGAACACACCGCACAGCGTTGGACTCTCGATTTTTTGACAAGAAGCAGCAGGTTACGTTCTTAGATTGGATTGTTTGCGTCTTATTATTTGTGCTGGATTATTTATTTATTAAGTGTCTTAACTTTTTGGACATTTAATCATTAACGTGTTTTCATTGTTAACCATGGCCGTACGTTGTTTTGTCTGCAAAGGGCACAAGAAAGCCAATCCAGCTTCAGGATATTTTAGTTTTCCGAAAGATGAAAGGTTGTAAGTAGATGTTTACATTAAGTATTGAGATTAAAGTATAGTTCATTCATGTCACATTGCATGATAAATTAATATTCTACGTCGATAATTGTTTGGCTCCCTTCTGCAGGAAGTTTAACTTTTTAAACTTGAGACATAAATTGTAGTTTTGTCTAGCCTCTTAGCATCCCATAATAAAGGCAACCAATTTAGAACCGTCACACTAATATTACAAAGGTGGTATGTAAATTTAATTAGAAATAAGTAGTGAACAATATCACATACCTACAACTCTTTATTCATTGCCTACAACTACATAAATGGCTTCGAGTGACGAAATATCAATTTATTAAGGCCGTTTGACGCGATCACATTTTTGATAAAATTTCTGCCCGTAGTAATCTTTCGAAAACGGCAATCTTACTTTGCGCTCGAAAAACACACAGAACTTTTTCTACAGCCGCATTTTTTAAAATTAAATCCACATTTTTCTCTATACTTATTCTGAAATTTGCAAATGACTGTCAGTTTTGACATATTATATTCGGGCTTCGGGCATATTTAGAACAGGAGTGCCAGCAACAAACTGTAACAAACGCATGACTGTCATTTATTTATCGTCGGTTTCCATGACCATTCATAGCACACTCGACGAAAAAAGTGAGAATTTTCTTTTCCTTGTTCGCGCTAGAGCGCAAAATAAGGATCCACGGCATTCGTCGACTTTGCGATATCATTTAAATTTAGCAATTAGTTATTTTGCGCGCGGCTGTAGAAAAATTGATATTCTATGTTCATATCAAAATATTTATATATTTATTTACACTTATAAACACCATATTCATGGTTGTGTATAAATGACTGATCATTCTCAATCACGTTTACCAGATATCTTTTTTTATCAATTTCACTTACAGTTACGTATCATGTTTAATTTAATTTACTAAAAATGTAAACTAAATTAAATCCAGTCCGTCTCTGTTGAGTTCCAGCTGGCCATTAAAACCTAACATTTTTAATGTATGAAGGGCATGCGCGAAAAATGAGGAAAGCATGAAAAAGTCAAATCTGGCTTCATCGACATCAAAGGAGCCGACGTAGAGTTCAATAACTGATTCGGTACGGTATAAGCTGTGACGTGGTGTTCACAAGCGGTGACTCATCCAAGTACTAACCACGCCCTTCAGTGATCGGACGAGAACTACTTTTTACTTATTACTCTTATCAAATATGCAACAACGGTATAAATGTGTTCTATCTCATTCTCTCAAGGCTACATCTTATAAATCTCTTATTACTGTCGCTTTTTCATTTCATCGATTCTGAAATCACCCCCGCGCTAAAGAACTTTTGTCTTTAAAAATATTTAAAAATACTTATTAATTATTTTTCTATAAAAATGTTAAGGCGCTTAAGACTTTCTTATAACATCTTGGTTTTCATAATAACAACTTTTGGCACATTTACCCTATGTATTGCAAAAATCACCATCGATTTTGTTACAACAGGAGACCCACGTAATCCCACCAGCTTTTTAAAAAATCGTCCCAGAATTTTAGAGAATCTCACAATTCCATAAAATGAGAAATCGTACAAAATCCCGTAGTTATTTCCTCTTCGAGTATTTTTAAAATATCGATTCGACAATAATTCTCTTCTGATACGACTGCATAGATATATTCTGAAGCGATTGTTATTGACATCCCTAGTCGAGCAATTTGCAAGTTTTGCATAAATTCCAATCATTATGTTCACCAACGCACTGCTACGATTCTTATCTATATGAAACGCCGTTTTCCTTTTTAGTGATTTGAAGTGATTGAACGTGTTGATAATCATTTTCATTGAATTGAAATTAAAATTAAAATATTATGATGAAAATGTAATTTTTCTTAAAAATTATAATAATATAATTTTCATTGCCAGAGTAACAACTAAATACTGATATAATTCCCGAATTTTAGTGAATACCAAAGTCACTTTAGACATTTAAAAATTGTATTCTATTTTCATTATAATGGGTCTATTGAATAAAGAGGAGTATTGGCTTCTACTTCCTCTTATTTAAGTATTTACTCAATATAAATTGAATAAAATGTCAGTGACTACTTCATGTAAAGGAGATTACTTACGACCATAAGCAAACTCCTTCTGGTTTTAAGTAGTTACTTAAAACATAAGGATTTACTTATATTTTTCCAGTATAAGCTTATTTTTATTTGAATAAAAATAAGATCTGACTTAAATTAGTCAGAAATAACTTGATGATTTTTAAGGTAGCAATAAAGCATACTTTTTCGCGACGGTAGTTGCAGTAAACTTTGTTAAACAAGGTGGACTTCATAAATGTTCGTAATATGAAGAGCTATAGGAAGACAAGAAGCATCAGCCTAAGCAAATCTAAGCTCTTGTTGCGTTTTGGAAGTGAAAATATAGATTATTTTTCGGATTATTTTATACCAGAGGTTGGTGAATCCAGAGGAGGTGCCCTTGCCGCTCGGCAAAAGATATACCTACGATATGTTAGTGATGCCGGATTTCAAACAGGTATTAGTGAAGATTTTGGCGTTCATCATTCAAAGCCATAAGCAACGTAGCTGATTGTACCCCAAATTCCTACAGTCATTGGTGCTGTAGATTGTACTCATGTTTAAATTAAGAAACCACCACATGCCTTTGGCGATGATTTTATTATCAGAAAAGGGTTTTCTAGCATAAATGTGCACGTAACAGGTGATGCTAATCAAATGATTACAAGTGTAGACGCTCAATCGCCTGGAAGTGCTCACGATTCCAGAATCTGTAGACAAAGTCCCATATTTGAACATGTGGCAAGATTTCGGGTAGTTTCTGCCTTCTTGGAGACAGTGGATATGGAATTGCTCCTTGACTATTAGCACCTTTTAAAGATCCTCAAAACCGAATTGAAGAATAATTATTTAATATCACTCACCGTGATATTCGTAAAATCCTTAAAAATCTAGATACGCAAAAGGCATCAGGACCGGACGGAATACCTGCCATCGTGTTAAAGAACTGCGCCAACGAACTAACACCCGTTTTTTCTAGGCCTTTTTCTCTGTCTTACGGAAAAGGGATTTACCCATCTTCTTGGAAAGTCGCTCGAGTGCTATCTGTTCCAAAAAAAGGCAAGAAAACCACGCCCTCAAACTATCGTCCAATTGCCTTGCTTCCAATAATCTCCAAAGTCATGGAACGTGTAGTCAATCAGCAACTACTCAAGTACCTCGAGAACAACAAAATAATCAGTGATAATCAATACGGCTTTCGCAAAGAGAGATCGACAGGAGATATATTGGCCTATGTCACTCATATATGGAGTAGGGCAATTGAGAACTACGGAGAGTCTCGAGCGATTGCGTTGGATATTTCAAAGGCATTCGACAGAGTTTGGCATGACGGACTGCTCAACAAACTACCGTCCTTCGGACTGCCAGCCTCTCTCTGCAGCTGGCTTGCCAGTTTCCTTAAGAGCCGATCTCTGCACGTTGCAGTCGATGGACACATCTCGGACACATTCACCATCAACGCGGGCGTGCCTCAGGGCGCAATACTTTCACCAACTCTGTTCCTCATCTATATTAATGACCTGCTGACCGAAACAAATTATCCTGTTTACAGTTTTGCGGATGACAGTACCCTTGTCTCCCATTTTAGATCAGAACAACCCTTACCAGCGACTGAGACTCATCACCGCAGACAGGAGCAGATTACAGCAATTAATCAAGACCTGGAGAAAGTTCAAACTTGGGGCGACCGAAATTTGGTCCAGTTCAATGCAGCAAAGACCCAAGCAGCAACGTTTACTAAGAGGGCCAATACAGCGGGCCCTGACATCATTATGGCAGGATCGACCATTCCTTCATCCTCGTCAATCGGGCTGCTGGGTGTCTCGGTCAACAGCAATATGTCATGGCATGACCATGTTGCTAATATCGCAAAATCAGCCTCCCAGAAGCTTGGTGCGCTATTTCGCAACAAAAAACTCTATACACCGCAGCAGTTGCTCTTGCTCTACAAAGCGCAAATAAGACCGTGCTTAGAATATTGCTCACATATCTGGGGTGCCGCACCAAAGCACACCCTAAAGCTGCTGGATTCCATTCAGAAGAGAGCTGTGCGTCTCGTCGGCGACCCGGAGTTGACCCGGAATCTAGATAGTCTGGAACATCGCAGACATGTAGCCGAGATATCTCTGTTTTACAGATACTATCACGGCAGCTCCTGTCAGACAGTCACGACAGACGGCGAGAGCGCACCAGTTCGTCGTACAACTGGAAACACCTAGAACATCGCTTTACAAGAACTCCTTTGTCTGGCGCACTGCATCACTGTGGAACTCACTCCCAGGACATCTGTTTCCCACTAATTACAACTTACAAATAAATATTCAAGAGCCGTGTCAATCAACATCTTCGCACACACGCCGCTCGTCGAGCGCCATAGGGTCTCCCTATAAAAAAAAAAAAAAAAAAACTCCAGGGAAAGAGTCGTGATTGAGAGAGTTTTTGGACAACTAAAGCAAAGGTTTCCATTCTAGGGCACAAGGTTGACAAAAGTTCCAAAAATTATTGTTTGTTGTGCTGTTTTACATAAGATCTACGATATGATTTTTGATTTGGCATTAGATGACATTGAAAACCCGGGAGACTTCGATTACGTGTGTGATGAAAAGAAACGTCAAGCAATGCTAATGTTAATGATGATAATATTTAAATAATAACTCTGGGTAAATAATTTTCTAACGCTTTGGGAATTTTTCAAAATTGATTTTGCTTTTAATTGTGAGTTAAATCAAGTTACCCACTGTTGAAAAAAAACACAATCCTTTGGGAGTTCGTGAGGCGAGATTTTTTTTTATTGATTTTATTTAGTACTTCACATGTATTTCATTTTGTCACATACAATGGAAAAGGATACTTATAAGTATAAGTAAGTACTTGCAAGTAATTACTTACCATTCAAAAGATTTTTCCGGTATTTACTTTTAAGAGAGTTCTAGTTTTTATTCAAATAAAAATAAGTAATAGCTTGTACTTAGAAGCTTTAGCTTTTTCTTATAAGTTATTACTTGCAAGGTAATACTTTTCTTTATTCAATAGGTCCATTATTGTTACGTTTTTCCCGTGGGTTCTGATAAAATTACAACTTTTTCTATTTTAAACTAATATTCTCTTTATTCTTTACTACCCTATACAATTAAACACACTAAACTGCTCTTATAGCTTTACCACTACTAGATCTTTACAATTCAGAACTCAATGATTAACTAACTTTACACGCTTTCTGCCTGCTATTTACATACAATCTAAAATCTATGACGAATACTCGGGAAGAAGCGAGGCCACTCTATATTATTCTCGACCAGGGCATCGAGATAATTCCACAGTTCCTGAGTCTTCGCGGCCGACGATGACTCATGCGTAGACGCGACAAGGCTAGTTCTATAGGGTAGCACAAATACATTCAAATGGTTGCTAGCCGTGACAAAATCATATTAAAAATTACATTTTTATTATTATATTATAATCTAGCCATAAAGGATTCATTTCAAAGAGTAATTATTACAAACTTGAATAGATTTACATTTTTATGATAAACAATTTAAATTCTTATTTATTTCTATGAACAGTAATGTTTTTTATTAGTAATTGTGATGATTTCGAATTTCAATGATCGTCTATTTTCATAATACAAACTTTCAATATTTCCGAACACTTATGCATTTCTATTATCGGAGGTGGGGCCCCATCTATTAATTATTCCAAATTGCACTGGAAGAATAAAAGACTACGATACACCACCATACTTTTATAGCGAATCTTAATAGTATATTTCATTACCAGTTCAGAAACTAGGCTTTTCCGGTGCGCCCACGATAGTTTCTGGTGTGAGGCGTAGCCGAACACCGGAAGTCGTGCAAGCAGAGGAAAAGCTGTTTCTGGACGTGTAATGAACGATATTTTTCATAATACCTCTCTGAAATCAAGATATAAACATAAAATTATTATGTATTATTAGATGTATCCAAAATCATGTCATAATACATTTTGTATTCAAATGAAAGCAAACGTCAAACTTGCAAGACAAGCAAGACAGGTATTTATCTATTCATCAAGCGTTGCTATGGAAATGTGTTTGTATGCTTCGTTGTAATTGAATAGGCAGCTAATTTTGAAGTATTTGTGACAAGTAATATCAGAATAAATGAAATAATTTTACTTAAAATTAGACTATTGACGCTAAAATGTACTAGATTAATCTTGTAGACTGCATCGCTGTATAATTGTAACCCAATTTATTATACTTTATGCATATTCTGTTACTAAATAACTGCAAATTTAGCACTTAAAATCAGGGATCGGGAAAACTTTTCCCGCTCCCTAATTAGAGACCGGGAAAATTTTTCCCGTGCCCGGACCGAAAAGACTTACTTTCTTTGCTCTACAGAGACGTCGAAAATGATAGTTTTCAGAGAGTTATTATGAAAATTAAGTTTCGCCCCTGTTATATACAAAAACAATGGTTCCACGAAAACAGAATGCGAAGACGTTTTCACTAATAATAATAATAATAATAATAATAGAAATTCTTAATCATGAAAATGAGTATTAATCGAAATTCGAAAGCATAACAATCCGCAATAAATAATTAAAATTATTTCCCATAGACAGATATAATTAAAATTATGATATCGAGGATACAAGAAATGTACCCTCGAATGTACCTATGTTTTAATTTCATAGTAATTCAAGTAGATGTAAGGTATGCTCATTATTACACATATAGTAATTACTCCTAAACAATTATATTAGTTAATCTTATAACACTATAATAAACACTTACTTACTGGTAAAATAATTTAATAATAAATAAAAAGTGTTCAAAGCCGAATGGGTCTTCTTCATTAGATATATTTGGGTCTGAGGATTTAGTGACATAAATGTCCAAGTATTTAGATTCGAAAGGAAATATTTTAATGGCAATAAAAGATTCATAATAATTTGAATATTTGTTTTCGTTTATAACCCAAAATCTTTGGTATTTATTTTGATTTAAAATGAACAACCTAGTTAAATTAATATTATTAAATAATAACAAAAATGTATTCGATAATAATTCTCTTATTTCCTACATAAATTTGTATACGTATTGTAAAATACTGGTAAATAATTCTATTATTAACAACGGAGAATGGCATCAATTCCGAAATTTTAATTTAGTAGTATTAGTAACGTATTGGAAAAGGACAAAAAATTACTTCTAGTTTTCCTTATCGTAATGTTAATGGAATTGGTGGGTATTAATGGAAATAGGTAATAATGAAACTTAATATTCAATAAAATAGGTATTCATGGCAATTGAAAATAATTAAAAACGATAAGAATCCAAACGGTACAGAACGCAAAAATCAATTTTTTTATTGAATTATGTGGTAACATTATAATTATGATGTACCACGTTTAATGCCAAGTCATAAGATAATACCTACTTTAAACTATTTTATAAACTGATAAATTTAATACTTATTGCTTTAGGTATAACATTAAAAATCTTCCACAAATAATAAATTATTTTATTGGTGTATTTATGCTGTTACTGAAACATTCGAAACATCTGTTCAAATAAAACGAATGTGCAGTTTGAAAAACATGTAATAGTATATTATGATATAAGTGTATAAGAGGGCCTTTAAAGCACGCGCGACATATTTCAAAACACGACGCGCAGCGGAGTGTTTTGTAAGTCGCTAGGGCTTTAAATGCCTCTTATACACGTATATCATACGCTATTTTTTATTACGAATGCATCATAATCTCAAAAATGTTTTAAATATTAAACGAAAGGGATATATTGATGAATATAATAATCTGTCACATTTGACATGATCAAATATTTCTATAGCAACCTTTAAAAAAGTAGGCGCATCATAAACATCATTTTAAGCACGCTGCAGCGTGCGATAATCGCTGATTATGATGCATGCGTAATAAAAAACATTGTATGTACCTATGTGCAATATTTAGTGACAATTCCGATTTACTAGTTTTCTTCGAAAAGCAACATTGAGATAAATATTTGAATTTGTATATATGTATTTATAATGGCAATTAATGCACATAGACTCGCATGCACTATAAGTCTCGTATTTTGTCGACTGTAAAGGCTTGTAAGTATTTTTTAAGCTATAGACTACCGTATTTTTTAAACTTACCTCACATTTAGATACTTATACAGGGTGTCCGGTGAGTGTATTGCAATTATTGCATACTTTCAGGAGCGTATATAATCAAAATAACCCTAATTTGCCATAGAAAAAAAATGCCCCTTAACGGAGAATAGAGTCCTAAACGGGTACCCAGCACGAACCTACTTGTATAATTTAATTAGATTTTAATATTTTATGTAGACTATAAGTAATTATAAAACCATACTACAGATGTTTTACATCGCCAGGGAAATCAGGAACAGACTTTCCACCACACTCTTTAGGCCTAAAATTCAAGTCTCATTTTACGAAGCTGAAAACTAATTTTTTCTACTTGCGTGCGGAAAAGTTCACTTTTCCGCACTCAATTTAGTTTAGAAAGTGCCACTTTTCCGCACTAGTGCGGAAAAGTAAAAATATCAAAAAGAGTATACAAATTTATCACACAGTAACTTTTATATTGATAATACCAAATTTAGGGGAACACGTCATGTTCGTTATAACAAAGCGGAAAACTAATTATAGTTATTATTATTATACAAAAGAAATATAGCTACAAATTTGGGACGCCCAGTATCATAAATATCGATAACTGCTATTAAATTGTTATTGTTTTATGCTTCTTAAATAAAATCTTGTCTAAAAAATCTATGTTTCTCAAGCGAATAAAAATAACTATTCTATTTGCCCAAATAAAACAAAATAGACGGTTCAATTTTTGATTTAGGTGCTTGTAGAAAAAATTTTGTTCCTAACTCATGCGGAAAGTCTCTTTTCCTCACTCGACTGCTTGCCGAACTCCGCTGCGCGTCGTTCGGCAAACTGCAATCGCGTGCGGAAAAGTATGACTTTCCGCACTAGTTAGGAAAATAACTATTTTGCTTTTCTTTAAATTTCCTTCCTAAAAAGAAATTCAAGGGAGTCATGTCGGGCAACCTCGGTGGCCACAAAATACTCGATAAAATATGCCCACCTCGATTGATAACTAAAAGTGCTCACGAACTAAACTGCAAAAATGGGGCGTGGCATCGTCGTGCATAAACCACATCTGATTTCTTATTATTAAGGGCAATTTTTTTAATAAACCGTTTAAATTTTGTTGCAAGAATTGCAACCATTTAATCTGTCTTCAAAAAAGAACGGTCCAATGAGATGACCCCCAATAATTCCTGTACACGTTAACCATTAATCTTGTTCAACAAGCATTTTTTTTTACTAGTGTCCTCTTTGCAGACATAACTCTACACTTCTAAGTAAAAATCCATCCGCAGGATGGAGGGTCGTTAAAAAATCATTACAAGAAAAGTTTAGTAAACAAAACTAATTCTAGTAAATCACCATGCTTTACTAACATTTTGTATTTTTTAAGCATCCTGCATGATGTGGATTTGATTTGTTTAACTTAAAAGTGTATGGTAGGATTGCCAAGGGGGTCTTAGTCAAATTTTTAAAAGTAATGTTTACTTAAGAGTTCCAGCCTAATGAACAAAAAAGTAACTTTTTACCTTGAAAAAGTCACATTTCGGAAAAAAACTAAAAGTATAAAGAAATCCTAGATTTTGTTTTTTGCATTTTGATTCATTTAAATGTAGCAAACGAAAAAGAGAACAAAGGTTTGTAGATATTCAGCATAAATAAAATTTTATATAATTTGTAGGTATTTACTACTCTGTACTCTGTTCAATTTATCTATAACATTTTGATTCGCTGTAACTTTTTTGTTTTTAAAGATATCAAGATAAACAAAAAGCAAAATGTAGGGTTGGTTTTTTACTAGGTTACATATAAAACAAAACACTAACGATTTTCTGACATTCTGACTCTATATTTTTTTAAATAAAACACCCTGTATATTACTACATTTTGGACTCTCTAGAGAAATCTAAACACATTTCGTGTATAAAATATCCTATTTAGCTGTTTACGAAATATTGACAGTTGAAAGTCGGGCATTTTGACAGGCTTTAAAATCTAAACCGCACGAGATCAAAGAAAACGGTTTGCACATTTCTATCTTAGGTTTTGATAAGCTATCGAATGATAGTGACTTTGAATTTAACCGGAGGTTTAAAAGTTCCGGTTAATTTTATCCGCGGGTTAACTTCAAAGTTACTGTCATTCGATAGCTCATGAAAACCTAAGAGAGGAATATGCAAACCGTTTTCTTCGCTCTCGCGCGGTTTAGATTTTAAAGCCTGTCAAAATGTCAAAATGCCCGACTTCCAACTGTCAACATTTCGTAAACACCTAAAGATAGGTATAGGATATTATACACGAAATGTGTTTAGATTTCTCTAGAGAGTCCAAAAATGTAGTAATCAGGGTGTTCCATTTAAAAAAATATAGAGTCGGCTTATATGTCAGAATATTGTTAGTGTTTTGTTTTATATTTAAATTATATTATATTATATAGAAAAATCTTGGCTACCAAACCTACATTTTTCTTTTTTGTTTACCTTGATATCTTTAAAAACAAGAGTTACAGCGAATCAAAATGTTATCAAGATAAATTGAACGCACGGTACATACAAAATATGTTAAATATTAAAAACACGTTGTATCCTAGTTGATAGGCCATGAAATGGTTCCTAATATTTTGAAAACCGCATTAAAAATATTTGTTATTTTTGGAGATAGGTAAGTTAAAAGTTAGATTAAAAAAATTTCGTATGCGTTTCAAGTGAACAGCAGTTGAGAACATATAATCTTATATATTTAAATAATAAATATTAAAACATCCAATAAGAATATATTAATACTCAAGAAAACGTGCGATTCATAAGATATATATTATGTATATTTATTATAATTCGATATCACTCAAAATAAAACAAAGTACGTGATGTTTTAAAATTTCCATTTGAACTATTATTGTCAATGGCTTGAAGTAGTGCTGGCAAAAACCGTGAAAAGTTGAAACCGGTTATTCGGTTTTCTTAAAAACCGGTTTCGGATAAAACCGGGTATTCGAATAATAGTGAAAACCGGGTAACCGGATAAGCGGTTAACCGGTTAATCGGATAGCCGGTTAATCGGAAAACCGGTTAATCGGTTAATGCACAGTCATCATAGGCTAAACATAATTTATTATTTGTTCTTAAGCATATTTCCATTAGTTCAGTTTCCCTGCCGATTAGGGCACAATCATTAAATTCTAGTGAACCAAATTTATTCCAGTTTTTGGTCGTTATTGAAATAAACCCCAAGGTAATAATTAAATTAAAAATATTGTTTATAACAAATTACAATCGATATAAATTCTGAGCAGAAAAAATATTACAATTTTTTAAAACTTAAATAAATATAAAGGTATTCTATTAAAGGTAGATATTATTTTTCAATCGCCCTCTAAAAGCATTTCCAAATATAATCACCTTCCAGTAGGTATGTGGTATGTTACCATTCCAAATACCCAGTTTTTACTTTACTTTCTATCTTTTTTACCATTACTTGAGAACCCGGTGGCTCAGTGCCATGTAACTAGATTATCGAATAATCGATTAATCGGTTAGCCGAGAAACCGGTTATTCGGTTAATCGGTTAAACGAGAAATCGCGTAATCGGTTAACCGAGTATCCGGTTAACCGGTTTCGGTTTTTTGAAAAACCGCGGATAATCCGAAACCGGTTAACCGACTATCCGAAAAACCGTCTTCGGTTGCCAGCACTAGCTTGAAGTCCACCCACACCATAATATACACAGATATTAGCACAACCGCGAGCACAACTATATTTAAAGTATGATAAAACTAGATATTTTTATGCAATATTAATAACGTTCGAGTTTAACATTTGATGATCTTGCATGCATTATAGTCGACCAAATGTTTAAAATGTATTACTAGCTGACCCGACAGACGTTGTCCTGTCTTGACTATGAATATTCAATTCGAACTGGAATAAATAAAATAAAAATCAAAAACATATTGTTTATTGTAATCCTTTTTGATACACAACATTGTTAGTTTTCTTTTTTGGCGCGTAAATAAATAATGTTGATACTTTTCCGACACGGGAACAGGCGACATCAATTTGGCCATGTGAAAAACATGGATTTTTAAGATTGATGCCACAAACACTTATCGACATTGTAAATGCAAGCCGCACTAAAAATTGTAACCGTTTAAAGTCGAATGGTATGTCGTTCGGAATCATAGGGATGCATCGAATCAAAACGTCTTCGACTTTGTACTTCCCTTTCAAAATGGTGGCTTCGATGACGTTTTTCATTAATTTCTTCACCGCAAGTCGGATGCCATTACAGAGACGTGGCTGGTCTATGTATCGCAACAGAATGATTACCGATCCGACTTTTAATTGCAGATTATTAGGTGGTAATCCGGGCAATTCCAGCGAATTTAAAAATTCTGTCGGATAGTTGGCATCATCTTGGTTAATTACGGCATCAACCGATTTGTATGTCATCAATTCGCCAGCTATCTTATCTTGAATCTGAAAATGTATTTCGTTGACATCAACGTTCTTTGCAGCCAATATAACACGTTCGCTCAACCAAACATGATTTTTGTAATTTTGAGAAATGTTTGGGAACACCATCTCGATGAGTTGGGTCTTTGATTCAGTAAAGTGACAAAAAATTGCAGGGAATGTAATGTATGCAGACGATGTGTCAACGGGAATTTTGCCATTACCAATGTCGCGTAATTGTTTGCAAAAAACTTCTCCCTATCGGTCGTTCTGCAATTCGACTCGCATCTTCATATTTATTTTAAGTGTTTTGACGTATTTCCATAAAATTGACGACTTCAAACATGCATTAAGTTCGTCTGCTGGCGTTGATCGTGGAATCACTGGCAATGTTTGTCGAAAATAACCTGCCAATAGAATCATCGCACCACCAAACCGGTTTTGGGTAATTTTTAAATCTTGCATCATGCGGTCCAATGCCTCCAAAGATTTTTTGTGTGCCGTCGTGCATTCATCCCAAACGATCAATTTGCTTTGCTGCAACACTTGGGCCATCGCAGAATTCCTCGAAAGGTTGCAAGTTGGAGTTTCATTAGTTTGCATGTTCAACGGCAATGAGTGCTGAATGAGCTGTTCGACCGCCTTCCGATAACGTAGCTGCAATACCTGGTGAAGCAAATGCAAGTGCAATTTCATTTTGCGATCGAATCGTTGCCAATATTAATGATCGAGGGGTAAACCGCTGAGGATATTTGTTGTACAGGTCAAAGGAAATTATGGGTTATTAAGGGAAATTAAGGGGAATTTATAGGTTTTAATGGGATATTAATAGGAAATTATAGGAAATTATGGGATATAAAAAGGAAATCGGAGGAAATTTAGGGGATATTAGAAGGATATTACGGGGAAATTATAAGGGTTATAACCAAATTTACGAGATGGTGCGCAACGCCGCGTCGCATGCTCATTGAGTTAGACGACAAAAAAAGCAAATTGAGAAGGAATTATAATGAAAATAACATAAATTAAAAGAAGAAAGTCAAAAAGACAATAAAAGCAAGTCATACTAAAAAATTCCGCAAAGCAAATGACACCAGCTCGAGCTCGGGCACAGATGAACATTCTGACGAAATTATTTTAGACGACTCTACTCACTGAACATTTTTCGTCGAATGAAGGCACAGAAGAAAAAACTCAAACTCGGACTCTCGCTCGGACTCAAATGACAGAGAAAATGTTAATGTTGTGATTGAAGTAGAAAAATGCTAGGCTATGTTATATTATGAAGGCTGATATGTCAGCAGAATTTTAAACAAAATTCCGAGCAAAATTCGAGACGAGATTCGAGACAAAACTACTCCAAATATGTATTACATGAAATTTTTAAAATAAGAACTTGGTAGTTACAGACTGCCTAAGTAGTGACATATGACCTAAACAAGAGGACTTTGCGAATTTTATGGTTCACTGGAATTAAAGTGCATAATTTAAAAAAGACCGACAGAAATCATATACAGAAATTATATAGAAAACTTAAGAAACAGCAACATTGCCAAATAAGGTTGAACATCAATATTTTTTAAGAACAAAGAACGATGTATAGATAAATATAATTACAGAATACCGTACTACACAAGATGAACATGCAACTTCACCTCCCTTCTAAAGCCTTTTAAAGTTAAGTTAAACCGGTCCAAGCAGTGGACACTATTAATCATGTTAAACCAGGCGCACGCCCTACAGATGGTCCATTTGCCAGCCATGTTGGCTTGGTTTGTGGGGAGATAAAAGACCAGGTGTCTACGAGTGTTGAACTGGGGGACCAAAAAGTTAATCTTGGACAGGAGATTCGAGGCATCAACAGAACCATTGCACAACTTATACAGAAGCACCAGGCTTGCACAGACAGTGCTGTGTTTCAAGGATTTGAAAGCGATTGAGCAGTTGGCCCTGGTCGGTACCTCTGGGAGGATAGGCACCATCAACCCTGAAAGAAAGTAGCTTCAAGAATCTACGCTGTACCCGCTCCAATCTATCCACATCGAGGGGTAAACCCTCGATCCACATGTACATTATAGTCAGGAAACCATACTAGAGCCGCATAAAGAAGTTTAGATCTTATTAATGAATTATAAATACTTATTATTGGGTTCACAAACTCGGAGGTAGCCCTAGTAGCAAAACCAAGTATTTTCAAAACTGATGACACCACTTCATCAATGTGCCGGTTGAATGTCAGTCTCCTGTTCACAATGACCCCCAGATTTCGCACAGCCTCCGAGTCAGGGAGTGAAGCGTCACAGAAGGCGTAGTTGTAATGCTGTGTGTTATATATATATTAGGGAGATGGTCATTTTCTTACACTTCTGAACATTGAGTGGAAGGCAGTTTTGATCACACCAGACACTCAGTCGGTCAAGATCCCGCTGCAAAAGCTGACAATCATCAAGTCCCTGGACGACACGAAAAATCTTCATATCATCGGCAAAGAGGAGGAATGGCTCGACATGCCATTGCATGTGTCATTTATAAACAATGAGAACAAAAACGATGCCAAAACACTACCCTGGGACACCACTAGATGCAAGGAAGACCCCAGATCTGTAACCACTGTACCCGACAAATTGCCTTCTACCTCCCAAGTAGGAGGCGAAGAAGCATAACAGACTGTCATGAAATCCCATACTGTGATTCAACTTGTCGAAAGCCTTCGAGAACTCCGTGTACACAACGTCCAGTTGCTGCTTATTATTTATGGCATGATAAGCGGTGTTTAAAAAGGAAGTTAAATTAGTAATAGTCGATCTGGATGGAAATAAGATGTTTTACTTGATGGAACAGTTTATTGCAAACGCAGACCTCAAAGGCCTTTGAGAAGTTTGACAAAATGGATATTGGGCGATAGTTGTCAATATGGCTCTTATTACCACTCTTGTAGAGAGGGCAGATTTGACCGCACTTCCATAGGTCGGACAAGACACCCCAGGAAATGAAGAGATTGAACAAAATGAGCATAGCTTTCACCAGCACTGATGCACAGTCTCGCAGAAGAAATGACGGAATGCCATCTGGCCCTACAGTTTTCTTATTTTTGAGACCTTTTAAAGCAGATAAGATGTCTGTATTGTCAAGGGCAAGAATATTTATCTTTTGTGGGTTGTCATTATCACTATCAGTAGGTTAATAATCATTGGGAGGAGAGGGATCAACATAGACACTTTTGAAGTAATCAGCAAAAGCGTTCACAATGCAGCTGGGTCAGTCGAAGGCAGCGTCGCCGAAAATATTTCGCCGGGGATACGAGAATTATTTTGCTTCTGCCGAATAAATTTCCAGATTTTCTTTTGGATCATTCACAATGCAGCTGGGAGAGTCGAAGGCAGCGTCGCCGAAAAATATTTCGCCG
Source organism: Pissodes strobi (assembly GCA_016904865.1). Lineage (NCBI taxonomy): Eukaryota > Metazoa > Arthropoda > Insecta > Coleoptera > Curculionidae > Pissodes > Pissodes strobi. The sequence goes on from MU183918.1 coordinate 28,397, forward strand.
GGGATACGAGAATTATTTTGCTTCTGTCGAATAAATTTCCAGATTTTTTTTTTGGATCATTCACAATGGCAATGGTTTGTGCAATGACCTCTTTGTACGCTAAGTCGATCTTAATTTGTATATTTGCACCAATTATTTTCAAGGCATTATAATCAGTTTGAGATTTAGAAACTTTCCAGTTCTTGAGCAGGCGAGACTTTGCCTTCAGTTGCTTAATAATATCCCCATTATACCAGCAAAGGTAGGAGTATTTACGTTCTTGAGAGCGAAACAGCGGAACTGACCAATCAAAGAGGTCGCAGATCTTCTCGTACATTTCTTTTCACTTCCCCTCTAACAGACCAGGGGAAGTTGACAAGAACAAGGTCAAGGAGACGGTTGTGAGAGTTAGAAATGTTATTAAATCGGGTTAAATCAAAATATGCCATAAAGTCCTTTAACAGTGTCAGTTTGAAGTATAAGCCTATGTCAGATACCTGATAGTCCAAATTAAAGTCACCCGCACTTATGTCAAGAAAAACTATAACCCGAAAAACTCTCGGGAAAAGATTTCTTCAGAGGCTTAAGTGTTTAAACCTAGTAGCAGCCTTAGAAAATTATGGATATTTTAAGAAAATTATTGGGATATTTACAGGATATTATCGGATATTAATGAGTTATTAAAGGAAATCAATGGGATATTACAGGGAATTAATGGGATATTGTGGGAAATTTATGGGATATTAATGGAAATTATGGGTATTTAAAAGGAAATTCTGGGTAGTTAAGGAGAAATTAAGGGATATTTAGCTGAAAAAGGATATTAATTGTACACAAACCAAGCTGCGGTTTACCTCTCGTCAATGATATTAAAAACGTTTTTCCAGAATTGACTCCCTTATTTTTCTGTATCACCATGTATACCACGTGTTAGTCTATCAAAACTTACCAAAAATCGATATTAAATTAAACTTTTAAGGCGTGATTGCGGTGAACTAACTGCGATAAACAAACACTTCTCAAAAAACTCACTGAACAAACTGAAAACTGGATAAACGTTCCGATGGAATCGACTGTACAGTGTGAAAGAATAAATTAATTTTCTGATTGATACCTACAGCAAATTTTCGACCTTCGGCCCTGCGCATTTTTTGGCAGCAGGCCAGTGTTGTCGATCTAAAATTTCACTTCACGCATGGCCCTCCGCTCCCTTTGCTCGCTCCGGGAGTTCAACCAAGCAAAACTAACCCAAGGCAATTCCCAAAATCAAGAAAAAACAACTTTGAAATATATGTGAATTAGCACGTACGCATGCGTGAAGGCCCAAAATTGCTGCAGGTAGACGCGAATACCGATGCATATGACGACATTTAAGTCGTGCGACCTGTTAAACGCTATGAGTGTCAATGTAGCAGACATGTCAATTTGTAAAAAAATCACAGAACAGCTATCTGCTAAACTCACATTCATCAAACGCGCGAACTGTCAAACGCGCAAAGTTAAAATAGTCGTTAAGTTTTCTGAAATTATCCAATTTTCTAGTCAATTTTCATAATTTTTCTAGCCGTAAGAATCTTCTATAAAGTATTAGAAAACTTATAAAAAAAAGATGAATGAAATCCGTAAAGCCGTTCTCAAGTTTGGCATGACCAAGGGAAACAGGGATTCATTTTTATATAATATGTATTATGTACCTATATACAATATATATTATGCGTTCAACAGAAAATAATCAGTTAATAAAAGCAATTCTGAAAAAAATAGTAAAGTCGACTATGAAAATTTTAAGTTGTGTATTGGGACACCATGAGAGAAAAGTGTTAATGCCAATCACATCAGGCGAAAATGTATCGCAAACGATTATATCAGCAGCCGAATTTTGAAAACGCACATTTCAGTAATAATTTTGCAAAATTTTGGATAGTACAAGCAACTACTTGATGCCTATTTTTATTGAGGATAAGTGAAGGCGAAGCTTCAACTTCACTTCTTATAAATTTGCTATTAAGCTGATTTACATTATTGTTATTATAAATAGGAATAAAATAAGTGTGTCATTTAATAGTTCCTTGCCTCAAACTATGATAGATGTGAAAGCTTTGTAGTATTGTAGACGACATAGAAAAATATGTGCTTTAATAGTGCGTGTTTTGTCTAAGCCTTTTGACATGGTTAGCCAAATTGGAAAATTATGGCGTTAGTTTTTATATACGGTGTCCGCCATAAAGTTGGATCCATATGAGGAATACTTAAATATTTAAAAATTTTGTCGGAAATCATTTCTCCTTCCGAAATAATCAAAAATGCACCATGTCAAAGTTGACAGGTCACATTGGCATCTGTTAAATTCGTTATTTAACAGTAAATGGCTACTTCGAAAACATTTAAAATGCCTCAAAGAAGTAGAAAGACAACAATTGCTTCGCAGATTGGGTTAAAAATATTCGTAGGTATAGTTAGTTTTCAGAAATATTGGTTTTACAAAGTAAAAAAAAAGAATCTTCTTGGACTATTTCCCAGATTCTAAGAAACGCCATAATTTATAACTATTTTTGATTCTGATTGCACCTCATTTGGATAATAGTATTCTTTATTTATTGTTTGTTGTTTTTATTTGCTGTTTTTAAGTAGTAGTTTCGTGTTAATGTTAAATAGTAATTACAACATTTTTTGTACTATCCAAAT
>MU183918.1:31460-43196 GCA_016904865.1 Pissodes strobi
ATATGTCTAGACTTTTTCGCACAATCCAAATATGCAATAATATACAGGGTACTCCATTTAAAAAAAAAAACAAGAATGTACGCCGTAACTCTTTTGTTTGAGGTTCAGTTGTTTTCTAAGCGACATTTTAAAATTCTACTAAAAAAAGTCACATCGAACTGCTATTTTCGGTTCCTCAAAAAATACAAGGAAAGTCAAAAATAATGCCCTGTTCAGTCCTCGTTGGCGGACCCTGTACAAGCGCGACAAATAGGTATGGAAAAAGTAGCATCTTCGAATTCGACACGAAATGTTCCAGATATGTATTGTTGGGCTTATATTTTCGAGCCAATTACTGTTCACGATGTTTCAGTATCGGGACAGGTATACACTTTCCCTGTATGCACTTCACATTGTAGAGGCTGTATACTGGTTATTCTTTTTCTTATACTTTAATTTAAAATGTGGTTCTTAATAGTGCTATATATTTTTTAAGTGTTAAGTGATATGCTCAATGAGTGTAGAATTGTATTATGTATTCTGTTTTTTTTTTTGGGGAAAAAAAACAACAGGCGCTTTAGATCTGATCTGATTTTTTTTTCTATTCGTTACAGATCAAATCTTGCAGGCGACTGAATTTCAAGCCGGTTATTGTATATTACTGCTATAACATATTCATTCATTGTCCCGTGTTGCCTTATTTGAGGTATAATTCCCTATAATTATGGCAAATGTGGAAAAATACGGCAAGGGGGTAATAGATGTGACAGAGCTCAGGTTTATTATTAATTCACTCATTATGTTTCACGAATCATTTTGCTAAATCATATAGCATTCAGTTGTTATAAAGCCCCCCCCCCCACCCCACCCCCCTCCTTTCCACTGCCCTTCATCAGCTTTTTTATTTTAATCATATTTCACAGAGTTTCTGAATATTAAACTACACTGAACAATAAAAGGCCTGATATTCAAATGAACCTCTTGAGCATATAACGAAGAGTCCAAAAAAGTAAATATGTGAGAACAATAAAAATACGTTCATTTTATATTCAGTTATTCATTGAAAATATCATATAATCTGCGTTTTCGTGAATCCGAATGAAATAACAGAATAATTTTAAGATCTTGAAGTGCGAAAAAAGACGTAAGAAAGACTTCTTTTGTCATCAGTTTGATCACCTTGTATCATAAACACGCGAGTCGCCCCACAGAGGATCCTTTCTGAATTCAACATGTGGACTAAGACTAAAAATGTCCGGGTCTAGTAGAGTTAAAAACCCAAGGAATTTCGCAATTATATTTCTTAGTAGAAACCTCTCTTGTTATAGAACAGTTTAAGAGAAAAACATGGCTGGATAACGCACTTTTGAAAGCAAGAAACGCATTCAAAAGTTTCAAAAAGGAAGTAATTTTTGCAACATTGCAGTGCTAAAACCACTAATATTACACCTTACTTACAGTGATGCCACGTTATATCCATTTTCCTGAGTTTTAAGGTTATTCCACTAATTGATTTAATGCTTTTGATATTAATAATAATTCACTTCATGCACGGTCCACTGCTACATGGCCCTCCGCTCGCTTCGCGGGCGCAACCAACAACAACTAACCCAAGGCAAAAACCCAAAATTAAGTAAAAATCCTGAATTTGAACGTTATTGCACTAATTGTTTTAATGTTATTGATAATAATAATAATAATATTTCACTTCATGCATGGTCCATTGCCGAATGGGCCTTCGCTCGCTGCGGGAGGGCAACCAACCCAAACTAACCCAAGGCATGCCAAAAATGAAGTAACAAAGTCGACAACCTAAAAATACCGTCACTACACTAATAACCAACTAATCAACACATATACCAACAAATGCAAGTAAAACTAATAATTGAATCCTTGAAGAATATATGTTCCCAGAAAAGGGAAGGTCGTACACGACGGCGACGTACTCGGCGTAGATTATTGTTAGGGTCGACATTATCAATTTTTCAAACTATTTTTTTTTTGAAATGTGCAAATTTAATTTATTTCAATAATTATTTTAAGGTATACCTTTAACGTTTTAGGGAAGAAAATATGTATAGTGGAATAGCACTTTTTGGTGTTAAAAAATACACAATTTAATATGTTTTGGACTTAATTTGTGATTTTTTGAGAAAAGTGTATGAGAACCAGCGATTTTTGTATTCTAATCTATTATATCTAAGGTAAACTTTGAAACAAATAAAAAAAGTGCAAAATTCTGTGGGTCGTTAAGTTTATTAGAGCCAAAATGTCCTCTTATAACTTATTTGGATTGAAGCATCAATACAGAATGTAGCAAATACTTATGAATCGAAAAGTTACTAAATAATTCCAATATCCAACAAGATTTACCTTTAATAATATGCTCATATGGTACATAGTTCTTGAACCTTTAAAATTGAAAACAAACTCACTGTCACTTGAAACGATTTTCGATACACTCCAGTAACTAAAAGAAATTAACTATTCTAGGAAGAATAAACTAATTCTGCTCAAAATTCCATTCAAAATGTTTGCAGACCCACTTAACAAGTTTTCCGTGTACTAATTTGTATATAAACAGATATGGAAGTAAAATTGTCATAAAATAGGTAATAGCCGGGTGTCAAAACAACAGTGGCGTGTCACAAGTTCTATTATGTTCTAAGTAGGAAGGCAATAATAGTCTATTATATATCTAGGGACTTAAGTGGCTCATTTAATCCCGGGAATTGAGTTTCAAGGGATTAAGACACTTTAGTCCCGCGGTATATACACTCACCGGCATAAAAAACCGGCCACTAAAAACTTGCCCGAATTTCAAAGTTGGATTTCTCGTGAACCACTCGTTAGATTTTGATGATTTTTTTTTTAATTGTAAATTGATTCCTTCTTAACGGATGCTACGTCAGAAATTTTTATTCCGATTTTATTTTGAGCATATACAGAGCGCAACAATAAGACGAAGTTTTTTACCCGAACTTTGTAACACACTGTAGGGTGCAGCAGCTACAGTGGCTATTGCTTAATGGAATCATATTGTAGCCTCATCTTTTGTGAACATTTTGTTTTTTGAATCACGACATTATCTCCGTTTGTGTTGGAGATACGCTGCTTTAAAACAAACGCCTCGGAAAAAGCTTTAAAAAAAATCAAACAAACATCAGAACGTAAGTTTAATCTGAAAACTAACAAAAACATGAAAATAAAAAAAAGATATATAAATTGTAAGGGACTAATATCTAGTGTGGCCTTCTCGCTTCATTTAGTCGACGTGGCATTGAATAAATCAGGCTTGTTACAAATTCTCGTGGAATGGCATCAAATTCTTCCTGAAGTGCAATTCGCAGATCTTGAAGGCTGTCGGGTAAAACAGGTCGACGACGAATGCGCCTTTGAAGTTGGTCCCACAGATGTTCTAAAGGGTTGAAGTCAGGGCTGCAAGCTGGCCGAACCATTCGTTCAATACCCACTTCGTCCAAATATTCGTTAACTACTAATGCCACGTGTGGTCGCGCATTATCTTACATTAATACGAACCCGTCTCCGATAAAATGAGAATAGGGAACAACAGCGTTCTGTAGAATATCCTCAATATATCGATGTGCATTTAAGGCGCCGTTTTCAACAAAGATTAAATCTGTATGGGCCTCCCTAGAAATTCCCGCCCACACGATCACAGAACCTCCATTGAAACTTAGGCGTTCCGAAATTACACAATCCATAAATCTTTCATTTTGACATCTCCAAACTCGCTCCCGACCATCAGGCGATCGCAGGCAAAACCGCGATTCATCCGTGAAAAGGACTTTAGTCCATTGCTCAATATCCCAATTCACATGTAAACGCGCAAACTGAAGACGTGCTCGACGATATCTTGGAAGTAGCTGGGGGTCCTGTGGCAGGCCTCCTTGCAGACAAGGTGTTTTCTTTTAATCTTCATCGGATTGTTCTCTCACTGACTTGAGTTCTACGCACGGCTTGTAGCAGATGTTGATTCTGAAACGCTGTAATTCTACGATTTCGTAAAGTATCCAAGACAATAAAGCGATCGTCAATTGCATTTGTCTTCCGTTTTCTTCCCGAGCCCACTCGCCTGGTGAAATTTCCCGTTTCCATATACCGATTCCAGGCATCCTGGAGTGTTGTTCGAGGTATACCCAGGGTATCGGACACATAAGGTTGACTTCGGCCATCCTCAATTAAGGCCACAATACGAGCAACATCCGTCACAGATAATGGCATTTTCTACTTTGACAACCGTTGCTGTCATATTGCAGATACTCATAAATCCGTTTTCGCATATACAGCCTTGATTACTTACACATAAAACTTTCTGCCTGCGAAGCATTTTTCCGAGACGTTCGTTTTAAAACAGCATATCTCCAATACAAAAAGAGATAATGTCGTGATTAAAAAAACAAAATGCTCACAAAAGATGAGCCTACAATGTGATTTGATTTAGCAATTGCCACTGTAGCTGCTGCACCCTACAGGGTGTTACAAAGTTCGGGCAAAAAACTTCGTCTTATTGTTGCGCCCTGTATATGCTCAAAATAAAATCGGAATAAAAATTTCTGACGTAGCATCCGTTAAGAAGGAATCAATTTACAATTTAAAAAAAAAACATCAAAATCTAACGAGTGGTTCGCGAGAAATCCAACTTTGAAATTCGGGCTAGTTTTTAGTGGCCGGTTTTTTATGCCGGTGAGTGTACATTATTTTTTGCAGCTCCGGGAATAGTATTACTAAAATTAGGTAGCATTTAGGAATAAATATAGAAATACCTAATAATATCACAATTTAAGGCAAGGGCCAGTTGAATATTTTCTTAGTCTACTTTGAAACGCTTAGTTACAGTATAAATAAATAAGTTGTTAGTCATTAATTTTGTGATCACAGTGGAAATGGAAACTTATGATTTGAAAAAAGAAGCTGAAAAGGCGTTAGAAGGTATTTTGCCGATAAAATCAAGGAAAATATATGAAGCGCAATACGAGGTATTTGTAAGATGGTGCTGCGAACAAAAAGTGGAAAAGTTCAAGAAGATGCTCTACTCGTGTTTTTCATAGAGAAATCCAGAATTTCTCCCCTTCAACGCTTCCATGCTGAAGACCATGCTCAACGTTAAAGATAATATCGATATCAGCAAATTTCCCGAGTTAATTGTCCTGCTGAAAATAAGCAAGAAAGGATATAAACCAAAAAAAGCCAAGATGCTAACAGGGGGCCGGGTTGGAACATCCAATGGCTCCAGACAACCAGTTTTTAATGATAAAGGTAGGTCTTATTTTTGGTGTCGCAAGGGCGTGTAGAAATAAGAAGTTAGTTTAGTTGACGGTGGACATTTTTGCTTAATATCACAAACAATATCAAAAAAATCGATAGCGATTTCTTTTGTTAAAAGTTTAAAAATATTGCCAGAAAATCTGGCAGAAGTATATGGCTTTAAGAAGGCTGAGATCCTTCATTCGAGATTTTTTGTTCCTTATCAAAACAATGTACTACAGCCAGTCGGTAAAAATATATTTGGAAAACTACCCCAAAAAGCATCAGCACTACAAAATCTACCCAATTCATCATTATACTCTGGACATTGCTTTCGTCGAAAGTCTGCCTAACTCTAGTGCATCTGTGGATGTTTTATTTTAAAAATGCATGTGGGTACGTTGGATATTCTTTGACTATTGACAACGTGGAAGATATGGAGACTTCATTAGTTATTAAAATATCAGATACCAAAACCAAGGTACCACGAAATTTCACTATCGTTGAAAAATTTTATTTGGATTTTTATCGAAAATATACTGATTTTCGTCCAGCAGATGTCGGACATCGGCGGCTCTTCCTAACATATGTAAAAGGTAAATGTACCAGAAATCCAATCGGAATTAATAATAATACGTTCGGAAAATTTCTTGCTGCTATAGCAAGTTTTCTGCAATTTCCAAATTCAACACTCTATACTTGCTGTCGCCGTTCCTCTGCGAGCTTACTTGCCGACGCTAGAGCAAATTTGTCGACAATTAAGCCGCATGGGGGATGGAAATCCTCAACCGTTGCAGAAGGGTACATCGTGTATTCCTTGGAAAATAAAAATTCTATTGCTGAAAAATTGCTTTGGGAACTTGGGAAGACAGAAATTCGATCCAGTTCAATGCAGCAAAGACCCAACAAGTCACGTTTACCCAGAGGGCCATTACGGCGGGCCCTGACATCATTATGGCAGGATCGACCATTCCTTCATCCTCGTCAATCGGACTGCTGGGTGTCTCGGTCAACAGCAATATGTCCTGGCATGACCACGTTGCTAACATCGCAAAACCAGCCTCCCAGAAGCTTGGTGCGCAACAAAAACTGTATGCACCGCAGCAGTTGCTCTTGCTCTACAAAGCGCAAATAAAACCGTGTTTAGAATATTGCTCACACATCTGGGATGCCGCACCAAAGCACATCCGAAATTTGCTGGATTTCATTGAGAAGAGAGCTGTGCGTCTCGTCGGCGACCCGGAATCTGGATAGTCTGGAACACCGCAGACATGTGGCCGAGATGTCCCTGTTTTACAGATATTTTCACGGCAGATTTTTCCAGGATTTGGACCGCCTCATCCCGCCCCTGGCAACGCCTGTCAGACAGCCACGACAGGCGGCAAGAGCGCACCAGTTCGTCGTACAACTTGAAACACCTAGAACATCGATTTACAAGAACTCCTTTGTCTGGCACACTGCATCATCGTGGAACTCACTCCCAGGTCATCTGTTTCCCCCTAATTACAACCTACAACTATTCAAGAACCGTGTCAATTAACATCTTCGCACACACACCGCTCGTCGAGCGCCATAGGATCACCCTTTAGTGTGTCTGCCATTGCCATAAAAAAATAAGTCAAGAAAATTAATTTAATTGCTATTTTCAGCTGTAAGTTGCAATCTAGAGTGAGAACTGTTGAAGGCCTTGAGAATGTCATTGATATTATTTTTTGGTACAGCAATTTAACGATCATCGACAAACCTTTTGAAAAAAACATATACAAATTAAACAACGCATACATCTATTACGGTAGCATAGAAAAACCTCTAAAATGCGAACATCGCAAGAAATATGTGACAATACCTTATATTTTAAATGGCCCATACATCTTATCCAGACACAATATACTACTGTATATCATAAAGCAAATAGTCTCTTAATAGTTATTTTCCTAACAAGTGCGCAAAGTGATATTTTTCTGCACGCGACTGATGTTGACCGAACGACGCGAAGCGGAGTTCGGTCAATCAGTCGAGTGCGGAAAAGTCACTTTGCGCAAGTGTTAGGAACAATATTTTTTTTCTTCAAACGTCAGTAAATCCGTCATTACTCGACTGTGTAGGCGGCCGTGAAGTTTCGTTTTTCCTCCGCCGGAGCTTTACTTTTCACTTTTCCGCCGGCGGAGGTAAAAGTGTTGTCATAGCAACATAGATACAATACAAACAGACAACAAAATAAGCGTCAACAACTCAAGATTTATTAAACTACAATTTGCATTTATCACTCAATTTGTGACTTCATTTCTAAAAATCGCTAATTTAGGAACAAATTGGTTATTATTTAATCGAACTTACTCAATAACTGCTTATCAATACTGAATTAAAACGCAATCGGAGATGCCATCTTAAAAAATCAATTATTGTTGACAGTGTCCACTGACAGCTTTATGTTATATTCACCGACGCTGGTCTAAGCAAGGCCACCTACGACCGTGGTCTAAGCCGCCTTGCGAACCCATTTATCTTTAATAATAATTAAATATTATTACTATTGAAAAGAGATGTTTTTGCATTAATTTGTCGACATTTGAAGAAAAAACAGCATATTTTATTTGGAGGAAAAGTTACTTTTCATGGCTTGCTCTCTATTACCAGCCTCACTCCGTTCGGCTGTTAAACACGAGCGCGCCATGAAAAGTATCACTTTTCCTCCATATAAAATAATATACTATTCTACGAGCGCGGTCCAAACAAACACAGAATAATAATGACCCGTATTTAAATAAAAGAAAAAGTATGTGTCAATTATACCTACTGTTGCTTTACATGACTATTATTGTTGACCTGACATGGCTTCAAAAGATATGGTTTTTGGTTTAAGTTGTAATATCGCGAATTACGGAAGCTTTGAGAGAAAAGGGCCTGTTTTTTGGGATACTTCGTTTTACACCTAGATTTGTTTAAAATCTGTCAATCTGACAGTTATAAGTATTGTTGCTTGACATAATTTTTTACTACTATACTGAGGATTTCAAAATATATGGTTTTTGGTTTAACTTACAATATGGCGAATTACGGAAACTTTTAGGGAAAAGAGTATAATTATGACTTAAAACGGTGTCTTATATTGCATAAAAAGTCCAAAAGTGTAAAGTTTGTAAAAATATATGAAAATTTTCTTGTCTCTGGTGATTTTAGAGAATTTTACTTTCCCGCACATTTTCCCGCATAGCGTGCGGGAAAGTACTACTTCGCGCACTGAGTAGCGTGCGCAAAGTAACCACTTTGCGCACGCTCGTAGAAATTTTTTTTGACACCATTGAAAAGTGCGAGAGTACATCCACCCCACAGTTCCGTGGGTCTTAACCAATAGAAATGCACAAAAGTGACAGTTAATGGGCGGAGCAAGATAAGCGAGGGAAAACGCATGGTCCTCCGCTCGCTTCCGGGACGCAATCAACTGAAACCAACCCAAACTAACCCAAGGCATGCTCAAAATCAGTTCTAATCTAGCAGAAAAAGTTACTCCCTTTGTTCTTATATTTTTAAATTTCATAAATTGCAACTAGCTCCACCCATTAACTGTCACTTTTGTGCATTCCTATTGATTTTTAATTAAGACCCATAACGGGGTGGATGTACAGGGTTTCTGGTTATCTTAAAATGATAGCTAAAATCTTTATTTGAAGAGTTAGCATAGCATATCAAATTTAAAAGTTTTGGGGCATTACCCAAATCGTAAGAATTTGCTAAAAAAGAAAACTAATGTCACACTACCGTCCATGAAGGTGCGTAATAGCAAGTAAGTTTTCAACTGCTGGTTGATGATTGCCAGATACCATATTTGTTAATATTACAAAGCGTATAACGCGTATCTTTTGTTAGAGTACCGGTTTTATTTTAAAAGGGTCTTTCCAACGGACCACTGCCCATTTGCTTGGGCCCTTCCTTATCTGAGTAGGAGCCCAGCCGTCTTCAACGCTTGGTTAAGCCGACTGGTACCTTGCCTAAGTCTTCCAATTGCCGAGGACAATACACATCGTCAAGTCTGGTAGGATCAGTTTCAATTAATAGTAAATCAGCACAGCTAATATGTTGAGCTTTGTTCTTGATTTATCGTGCTACTACCTTTAATTTTTCAAGTGAAAAGACTAACCCATGGCAGAAATTTAATTTAACTTATTTAAAACTTATTATTGAACGTTTTGCCTTGATATCGGTCAGTTGAGCTCAATTTTCCTTATTTGGTGCGGCTATATTTATTTCTATATATTTTATTCAGTAAATCCCTTTTTAGTTTAGCATTTTGAAGACATTCTAGAAGTCTTCTATATTCTTGCTGCCAAGGGAATAAGCTAAGCGTAAGTTAGTGGATATTTATTCCCTAATTTCAACATATGGATTGTTACATATTTAAGCAATAGTAACTGGGTAATATTAAAATATTGTTTTAACTGCTCTCCTTAATTGGCATCGAGGTAATTTATTGAGATTTTTATATAGTAATTAGTATTGTTAATTTGTTGATCAGAAACTTGCTAAAGTACCATCACTAGTGTTACTTTTTGATTTAAAGTTTAATCGCAATGAGTACCAGGCCTAAATCGTTTAATTGATACTTGATTGTTGTAATTTCTAGTGTTAATGTGTCTAGATGAAACTTAATCAACATAGCAATTAATAAATTGTAGTTTGAACATCAACTACCACTTGTAGCGTATACAGGTCAGTTTAAGTGATATTCCATAAATATTTCAGTAATCATAAAATCTTCTAAATTTTAAGAAAGTAGATTGTTCTACCATTAGTATTTAAAATAAATAAACTGATTGTTTGTATTCCTGGTGTTTATTTTGGCAACTGTATTTAGGCTATAATTCAATCTTATTCTATTTTTTTACGTCTTTTCACAGGGTATTTTTTGAAAATTTTATTATCCGATTTTCAGACGGATACAATTTTTAATAAATTTCGTAGCATAAAAATTTAGAGGCGCCCTATCCTCTAACTGCCAAAGACTTTGACCCCACCCCTTCTATAAAAAAAAATATAACCCGCTGAGTGAGTCAGGCATATGGATCAGCTGAATGAGCTATTAGCAAATAAAGCTGGTTACAACTTACAAAGAAATAAAACATGATGTAACAAAAATAATACTCTAATAAAAAAAATTGAATACAAAAATTATGTGATTCAGCAGCAAAAAACAATACATAATATAGTGGATTCATTTACTTTGAAGCAGTTTGTGGACACAATCAAGATTCCTAAAAAATACAAGCTAGTGTCACTGGATGTGATCTCGTTATATATACTAATATTCCAAATGAACTTGTAACACAAATATTAACACAAAAATGGGACGAATTAAAAACATATACTACACTTCCAAAATGTGAATTCATGGGGCTATAAACATTACTTTAAATAAGTTATTTTCAATACGACAATAAATTTTAAACAATTATATGGACTCGCCATGGGTTCTCCAATTTCTTCCGCAATAGCACAATTAGTTATGGTTTTTGGAAGAGAATGTTATAAAAAAACCTCAATTTTTATATAAATTTTTTGAAAATGTTTCTTGATGAATGTTTGATTTATGTACTAGAAAATAATCTAGAACATCCTAAACGCTTTCAATAACTTTCATACCAAATTACAGTTTATACTACTGAAATTGAAGAAAATGATCAAAAGTTAAAAACAAAATGGTACACAAAAAAGACATGGTCAATTTTAATTCGAATCATTCAAACAAGCAAAAAATAGTGTTATAACTGTCCGAGGTATTGCATTAACCTCTCCTGAATATTATCCTGAAGTCTTAGAAAAAGTCAAACGAAGACTATTAAATAGATAATCATTTCCCAGAGAGAAATATAAGTAGTAAAAATATTTAAACAACGAACCCACTTATTTTACAATACTACAAAAAAAAATTACAAAAACTAACCATGATAACAAACGATGTATTGCGCTATCTTATACAAACAACCTATCTAAAAAGTTAAAACATAATATGTTATCTAAACATAATATCACAGTCTGTCATAAATTACATATCCTTCATAAGTCCTTATTTACACCTTTAAAAAGTAAAGTCCCAAAAAAAAAGAAATCCAACCTAGTGTACTGGAACCATGTATGAATTGTGTAAATAGATATATTGGAATGACAATACAATATCTTGAAAATCAATTAAATGGTCATAAATATACGAAAAATGCATCTACGGCATTACACAAACACGAAAGCAACACTAAGCATGAATTTAACTTTAATGATACGAAGATTCTCACACAGGAAACAAATTATCGCAAATTATTAATAAAAAAAATGAGAGAAATAAAAAAGGAGATAAAAGGTAATTTTTTATTTTAAAATTTTTGACGGCTTCAACAGCGCCTTCCGTTGTCCTCGCATGTGGCCCATTGCTCCTGTTAATTTGGATGGATGTACACATATTTCTTTTTTGTAATTAATTTGTACACTGGAGTAATAAAC
>MU183918.1:53196-67699 GCA_016904865.1 Pissodes strobi
CCAAATATTTTCCCATTAAATGTGGTTCAAGAAATCTGAGCAGTTAACTTTTAAAGACTGCTTTTTGTGTACTTGGGTACTCTTTACTTCACCTTCATCAATAGGAGAAGACTTATCCACAAACTACAGGCCTATGGAATTACAAACAGTGCACTTTTTTGGTTCACTGATCACCTGGAGGATCGCTCCCATGTGACTAGAGTGAATAATGTGTCCTCAAATCCGTTTGATAGTGAGATAGAGGTTCCGTGGGGCAGTGTCTGAGCCCTCTTTTGTTTGTGCTATATGTCAATGACCTAGACCGAGTTATAAATTATACTCGAAATTATACATTTCTAAGTTTGTTTTTGGACGATATGTTGATCTGAGTTTGCGGGAAGGATTTTAATCAGGTAGTAGATACTATGAAATCAAAACTTGACATCCTTCATAACTCGTTGTGTGTAAATAGGCTTGGGTTAAAAAAAAAGACAAAGTACATGGTTTTTTGGCTCTAAGCAGAGTTGTGATAGATTTCTAGAAAATAATTATTGGATTAAGATAGATATCGAATAGCCTATTTGAAAATGCATCTAGTAATATTTAGGGGTAGTCTTGGATTCTCAGCTTAATTTTTCGTTACATGTAGATCATATTAGAAAAAAAATTGGAAAAGATAGAATTTTTTAGGAGAATAGCTGAGATTCTTAGTCACTGGAGTCGTGTTCTTATATATAATACCATTATATATCCGCATTTCAATTAGTGTTTTTCATTGTTGATATCAGGTAAAAAGGCTGATATACAAAGACTCCAGTTGCTACGAAATAAAGCAATGCGCATTATATTGTTCTGTACACATTATACTCCCATTAATTTGATGCTAAAGCCACTTAGATGGCTTTCAATACAGCAAAGCGTAGAGATGTCCAATGTACTATTTATTTTTAAAACAAAAAATCAATTATTGCCTGAATAAGCTGGTTTGAAGGTGATTCATGTTTATCCCACCGGGAATTCATAATTAATGTTTTATTAAGGACTTTAATATATAAACAATGTAAGTCATATTCAAAATGCGAATTGACGTTATAATTTTTTTATTCACTATCCACTTTTATTCACGGAGTAAAAAACAACATTTTAATATTACTCCAAGAGTTATTTTTAGTTACTTAGTATTCGAAAAAGTTGTTTGCAGTTTTTTTTAACTGGAACATAAAACTTTAAATATATATTATATAATTGTATTTTTCCAATTTACTACAATTAAGGATTTTTTCACAGTGTAAAAAAGTAATATTTTTCTAGCGAGTTTGAATTTTTTAAATTAAAAAGTAAGTTTTATGGACCAATATTGTTTGGCACGAAAACATGATTTTGAATATGATTTGACAATTTTAAATATATATAGATATATAAATTTTTAAATACAAATAAATGAGATCTGTGAATCATCTTATATTTAAATAAAGATAAAACATTAATCGACTGATTATAATTAATTTATTAGTTGATTCTTATTAAATGGTGATGCTTTTAGGTTGTATCTATGTTAATGTAGTCCAATTACTTTTCGATATTTAAGTAATATTTATAAGTACTTATTTATGGAGTTGTAGTCGATCTAATCTCTTGATACATCAGTTTATCACAATAGCTATATTAGCAACTTCTGATTGAAAAATAGCAAAAATAATTATGGTTTCTGGTGATTAATTGTAACTTATAATATACAAGAAAGTTATTTTAAGAACATGTATAACTTTACAAGTTTGATATGCAATAACACAAAACTTTGATATGAAAAAATTTGGCATCTAAGATATAATAAATGAATTATTTCAAAGGGAAATAATACAAGTGAACATAAAATGATCAGTTGAAAATAAGGGATGAATCAAACCAGAAGTTGCCCGAAACAGCACACTACTCTCGATGCTTATTTTTTATCTTATATACTTGTTCTTTAGTTTTAAGGGTTGTATAGGTAGATGTGTTTTATCAATTGAATTGTTTAATTTTCGAGTAAATATAGTTTTACTCGGATGTTCACTATCCTAAATCCGAATTTTTTCAAAAATTATTTACTTGATTATAGCGAATAAACTACAGTATATATTTTGAAGAGTACATTTATATTAATTTAATTTGATTGTCAATTATGTAATAATGATAATAATAGCTATAAGCGATTGAAAGTTTTGAACATTGGCTGTTGGCCTGGAGCAATATTATATGTACCGATACATAAATTAGTATTAATATATGCCGAACTCATATTAAATAAAGACTTATCCAAAGTGGCAACAGTTTTGATTTCAGTTTTTAAACACCTTATTTCTTATCTCCCCCTCTTTTGCAAAAATAATGAAATTTAATAAAATAAAAATATTTAATTTTATTATTAATCTCCAAATAACAATAAGACATTTTAATCAATAATTTGATAAATACATGTTTCTGGTGCATTAAAGCATAAAATTGCAGAAAATGTTTAATTGTCTTCTTTCTATAAAAAGAAAAAATACATGAAATAACTATACCTACCTACTATTGGAACTAAATTTAATTTGTATCTATATTTCTCTATAAAAATTGTGATACCTTACTTTTTGACTAATAATAGGAAACGAATAATCAATTTTTATAAATATAATTTTTTTTATAGTTTAATAATATGTTTTTAGTGTTCCTAATTTTGAATACGTTACAATATCCAGTTTATATTGTAAAATTTTACTTATATCAAGTCAAAACGTTTTACATTTAGCAAATAGGATTTTATTATTGTTTATTATTTTCCCATTTTTTACTGGCATATGCAAATCTATTTTCTTCGACTACTGCACCAATTCAATTAGGCCTATATGAATAATAGAAACTAGCAAAGAAATTGACACAAAAATCAATGTGTTAAAAATGCTAAAAACCATTTTCCCAAACATAAAATAAATTCAATTGAAAAGTCAAGATTGGGGAAGCAGGTATTGGAAATTTCATTTTGTGTGTAAAAATTAAACTGATAAAACCGGTTCTAGCCACTTAGCCTTGGCTGAAGATCATTTCTCGGAAAACTACCGCTCCGCGAATATAATTTTGTATTCCCCTTTCTACCCCTTCCTTTTCGTATGTAGGGTAAACATTGCACGTGTTTTCATTCAAAAATACTGTTTTTGGTGCCAGCCACTGGGGGCAGCACCTCTCCACAGGCCCCGTTGAACGACTTTCTTCTTATAAAGACAATGCCTGAAGTAATTAATAAATATACCTTCCTTCTGGCAGGTGCCAAACTTCCGTCAACACAATCATCTAAATGTTTCAAAAACATTTGACGCAACATGTTTGCTTTTATCTCGTACACTTCACCAAATACTTACGACACTAAAGGAATTTAAAGAGAAAATTACAGTTAGAGCCGTAGGCCGACAAATAGCCTTGAAAATAACTCAATTTACCGACACTATTTCGTATCAAATTATCTTTATTAAAAGTTTTCCGTCATTGGCTAATCGTACAAAAAGCCACACCATAATAAATATTTGCAACTTTAAAAATGCATAATAAGTAAAAACATACGTCCGGATTGAGGCATAGACCGGGCAAATTAAATTGCTGAGTGATTTGAATGGGTACTTAAGAACTGAGACGGCCAACTTTTAAATGGTTCAAAGCTATATAAGGATTTTAGAATTCAGCTTAATTAAATTGAAAATTCCCTACCAATATTTTAGTATACTCAGCCGAGACCCGCATGAACGTGTATAGGGCGAATTTGCCACTCGTGATTTAATATGCATCTTGCAAATCAGGAATTGTTAACGCATAATCAAGTTTTAAGAGCACTTTATGGAAACGTAAATAAGCTAATAACTTTGGATACATTTAATTCTGAGTTGGTAGAAATACTGTCAAGCAATTCTTAGATAGTGTCACGGCTAGCAACCATCCGAATCTTTTTGTGCTACTCTATAGAACTAGCCTTGCCGCGTTTACGTATAAGTCACCGCCGGCGGGCGCCGCCGCCGCCGCCACCGGCCGCGAAGATTCACGAACTGTGGAATTATCTTGATGCCTTGGTCGAGAATTTTATAGAGAGGCGTCGCTGTGTCAGGAGTATTCGCGATACTTTTAAGACTGTATATAAATGGCGGAGATTATGCGAATTGCAGTTGAGTGTTGAATTGTAAAGAGCTATTAGTTGTAAAGATATAAGAGTAGTTTAGTGGTAGCGAGTAAAGAGAGTATTAGTTTAAAATAGTAAACGTTGTAATTTCGTTCAGAATCCACAGGAAAAACGTAATAGACTAATAGAGAATGGTGGGAGAACAAACGTGTAATGTATCTGTTATATAAAATTATGAATAGTTAATATTGCTAACGTGCTTCAACAATTGCTTTAGGAAACCTAGTTCATTGAACTGTTGCTGTTACGAAGAATTCAGATAGGTATCATTCTATATATTTTCCAGTTGTGGTAGGTGTTTTTTCAAAACCATATTAAGCAAAAACTACCACCCAAATAAGACGAATGCGACATTCTGCTAATAAGCCCATGTACTAAGTTAAAGGTATTAGTCCAAAACGTATAAACCCAAAAAAAATAAAAAATTTACTTGAATTAAACATGGTACATTGATGTTGTTTTACCGTTCCAAATAAAAATGTTAAATATAGTTAAGTACTAAATAATTTAGTATTCATATTCTAAAAATCAATAACACTTTTTAATGTAATCTAGATTTAGTAACCCATGTTTACTTCTAGTGCCATATTTTCTCAGAACTTAAGTCATGTCGGTTGGTTCCTTTTTGCATAATGTTGTCCTGATGTTCCTATTACTATTTCTCCTTTGCAAAATATGTTGTTTGTGCAATAAAGTTTATTATTTATGTTGACCTATTTAATTGCTACATTAGCATTCACATACATTTTCAAAGGGTATTTCGTAGTTAGGAAGAAAGTAATAATTGCAAAGTTTTTAACATATAATTTATGGCGTCATATGCACTTCTCTCCAAATATTTATGTTTAAACATTTCAGATTATTTGTGTAACGGATTTATCATAACTGTGTTTTTTCAATGTATATGTTTTATCAATATCAAAAACCTTCTTATCTATATGTTACAGCTAAACTTCGAATTTGGTTAATCTCAACATTCACCGGATAATCTCGAGTTTAACAGAAATGTTTGTTGAAAGGTTTGTCGTAAGAATTTCAGATATAGGATTGACATTATTTGGTTAATGTCGAGGTTAGATATTCTCCCTTGTTAGTGTTGAATAGAATATTAGAAAATGATGCAACCTTGCCAATTTTAAAACAAAATATTATTTATTCAAACATGATAAACCCTCCTGACAATTAGGTGGGGTTCACAGCGTTTGTTAACTATTTAAGAATATATAATACTTCACTTCACGCATGGCCCTCCGCTCGCTTCACTCGCTCCGGGGATGCAACCAAACAAAACTAACCCAAAAAAACCCACGGCATGCCCAAAATCAAGAAAAAACAACTTCTAATACATTTCTTGCATCAGCTCGTTCTGATGACTAAGAAACTAACACTGTATGGACTTTAGCAAAGCACTTGTGTTAATGTCGACATTAGCCGATTGCATTTTAAGTTCCTTTACATCCCTATGGCACTATACTATATTAGCCGCTTCTGATTGGTGACTTAACGTCACTTTCACTTTATCTACGATCAATTCAATTTATTCCGACAGATCTAGTAGTGCAGTGGTAAGATTTTGTGTTTGTGATACGGGCGGCCCGCGATCGATTCCCGTTGGAAGCAAGGCCTTTTATTTTTGTTTATATTTGTTTCTTTTTGTAAATTTGGGTTAGTTTGAGTTAGGTTTGTTTGATTGCGCCCCGGAGCGAGCGAAGCGAGCGGAGAGCCATGCGCGAAGAGTTAACAGTACTATAAAGTGTCGTTAACCCACCAATCAGAAGCTGCTAATATAGCATAGTGTCGTCGGGCTGTAAAAGATCTTATAAAGATAGCCGGTTGATGTTCGGCTCGGGCTGGAGGTCGTTTTATATTCGGACATTAACCAACTAGACATGTTATTTTCAATATTAACTGGGTAATATTGAAGTTAACCTGATTTCGAATATTAACCGTAACATATATACCATTAAAAAAATTGGCTTTTTCATAATTCTTTACATAAGCATTAAAATACTGAAAAAAATTAATTTCTCGAATACTATAAGTTATCGCCGTACAATATCTCTTTAAAACATTACAAATGCTGTCCTTTACCATTTTATTTAAAATTTCTATTTATCTGTTCACTTTCATCACATTTCACAAGAATGTTTCAACGGAATCAATAAATATATATCCAAAATCTAAAATAAAAACAATTCTATAATATATTTTTTTATTTTCCTTCGTTCTCCCGAAAATAATCTCTTTATGTTAAAATATTCATTTAAAAAATTTAATTCCAATATACAAAAGCTTGTGAGAATTTTTTAAAACTTAGTCTAACTTCCATTGAAATTTTTTATTATGCATTAATTATTGAATTTATATTTATTATTATTAAAGCACTTTCGGGTAATTCAAAAACTTATTACTCCTACCACACCGGTGGCGACGCGGCGCGGCGGAATTATATTTTCTATGAAAATAGAAATATATACATTGCACGCAAGTGACCTTGTGCATTACATGTTAAATCTAAGCATATTGAAAGTGGCATCACCGCTGGGCGCTGTAAAAAAATAAGCCTTTATCAACTGTTTATTTACTGTTATCCACATCACATAGGAAAACCATTTGTGGTGACAAAAGAAATCGAAAACGAGGTGGCAAATCTGGAAATATAGTCGATCTTTGGAAATTAAAGGGGTTTAGAACTTCAATATTTTAATTTTGTTTGCACATGGACACACCGTGATTGGCATCATTCAGCCAGGACAGCGTTTTGAATTTTATATCATGCTTAGGCATTATTGATGCCCTCGAGACGAGACGAGATGAGAGTAGAATATCTCTCATTTCGTGTCGTAGGCAAGAGAAAAACTTTCTATCGACTCCCCCCCCTCCTTCTCTTGTCTTGTTTTGTATGTGTCAAGTTAAAGAATTATTAGGTTATTATATCTTAGTATGATGGGGAACCGTTTTAATGAAGGGAAGAAAATAGAGTGGTCAACCGTCATGAGAAGGGGGCTTTATATATTTCAAAGGACAGTCCGATATTTGGATTTTATCGTCATTTCTGATCTTTGAACAGCTGCCAAAGGTTGGCAGAAATTATTTACCTTAATGATGATCGCGTGATAGCTTAACTAATGCAGTGATTTTGAGTATCATCGTTTGAACGATTGCCAACAAGAGGTTATAATATAAGAAAAGTATATGCCTTCTACTATGAAGAGCAACTTCTTCCTAATTTGGACAAACTTAAAATGAAGCTAGGACAAGATGAAATAAACGTAAATATTAGTCGTCCCATGCCACCCTTCAGAGAATCGTTTCCACAATGGGCTTTAAATACTGTAAAATAGACAAAGACGAGTAGTAATGGAATTACAAAGACTGCGGATTTGGAGATTTAATTTCTTGCAGCAAATTAAGAAGTGTAGATCGGAAAACAGATCTATATTTTACCTGGATGAAACATGGCTTGACACTAACGAGACAGATTTCACAGAATCGATTTTAATTCAAAGTGTCAGAGGATAGAACTTTCAAATGAAAGAAACAGAATTATCTACAGTAATTCAGGCTGGATCGGAAGAGGGTTCCAAACTGCTTGCTGTTGTCTGCCAGGAATATCAAGGATTCGAGCTTAGACTACCATGAAGACAAAAGTGGCTTGAAGATTATCTTTTAACTCTTTGAGCCCAGAACTTCTATTAAAAAAAATCAAATTAAAAATCATGGTCCATAGCTCAGTATTAGGAAAAAAAATATATTGTTAGATTTTTTATTGACAAAGTAGGTAGGTATTTTTAATCATACTGTTCAAAAAGTAACGGTCATACTGGTAATTGGCATATTCGCTGCTATGTTAAATCAAAAAGCAAGTACCTAGCGCATATAATTTTGTGGAGATATACTATTTGCGGTGTTGGTTTAGGTCGAAATAAAATGAAGAAATTGCTTTTTGATTTACCATAAAGGCCAATAAGCCAATTACCAGTCATTACTGTTACTTTTTTACTTTTTGAACGTTATAATTAAAAATACTTATCAATAAAAAAAAATGCAACAATATTTGTTTTCTACTACTACCGAGCTATAGAACATGATTTTTAATTGTTTTTTTTTAACAGAAGTTCTGGACTCAAAGAATTAAAAGATAATCTTCAAACTACTTTTAAAAAGTTACGCACTTGTGTCTTCATGGTAGTCCAAACCATGCGGAATTAAATCACAAAAGTTCATGACCAGATGTTACTGGTCACCATTCGTACACAAACCAATGATCCAAAATGAAACCAACTATTAATGCGCCCGGACTAAAAATAAAATGCATTTATAAAAAACAATTTAATTATATATAGAAACCGTTTGTTAAATTAACAATTTACTGATTATAGTGGATAAGTATCTGATATCGCATTATCATTATTAAAATGGATTTCTTCCGAAGAAAATGTCCTTAAAGCGGTCCTTAGACGGTTAATATTATTGTGCAATATAGCGCATTGTACAATAATCTTGACCATTATTTATTTATATGTAAAGTTGAAGGATTGTGCAATATAATGAATGAATCAAAAATGGTTTGATATGTATTGTACAGGGTTATTTTTTATATTTTCCCACCCGCCTTAACTTTTTTGTACCACTGTCTATAAAAAAGATGTATATATGAAAGATGTAGTTGTAGTGCTGGAGAACTAGTTCCCAGAAACCATATTTTTGTCTATACAGGCTGTTGCAAAAAGTGCGAAAAACAAAATATATATATTTTTTAAATGAGACACCCTGTATATTTCTCCTCAGGACGAAAGATCTTTGCTCTCCGATTACAAAAATATATAATTTGTCTACATTTGCTTAAGCCATTTTCGAGCTATTTGCCTTGTAGCCTTGCTCGCCATTAAGAAAAATATGAAATGTGTCAAAATAGTAAAAAAGCAGCTATTATGTCAAATTATTGACTCTATTTTTTATAAAAGTTCCCTAACTGGCGAAAGATATTAACAATTTTTAAATCAGAAAATACAGGTTCTCTTGGATATGCTTCCAATTCACCAATATGCTCAAATAATAGGCGGGGAACCGTCCACTGGCCACCGAACAGCCCAGATCCCACGCCTTTAGTTAGATGCGTTTTTAAGGGGGGTATTTAAAAAACACACTTTATGCTCAGAGAAGAGCTAAGGATATAAACGATATTAATCAGATCAATCCAATTTTTATTACGCATGCAACAAATAAATTAGGAAGTGACTTCCGGGATTGTATCGATAGTGGGCATATTCAACAATAATAATTGTACTTAATACTGAAGTTTTGTATAATCAAACATGTTAAGATACGAATTTGTATATAATAATAAAACATGATTAAAACAATTATTTATTTTATTTAAATCAACCTTTAAAGTTAAATAGCTCGGAAATGGCTTAAGCAAATGTAGACAAATTGTATATTTTTGTAATCGGAGAACAAAGATCTTTCGTCATGAGGAGAAATATACAGGATGTTCCGTTAAAAAAAAATATATGTTTTTTGCAAAATTATGTTTTTTGCTTCTCAAGCACCACAACTTGCCTATTTACATATTTTTTGCTAAACAGTGGCCCAAAAAAGTTAAAGGGGGTGGGAAAATATACAAAATGACCCTGTACAGGGTGTCCCAAATTCGAGCCTCATCATTGGGATCTCGGAAACTAGAAGAGATACGAGGTCGGTTAATCGGAGGCAAAGTTGCGCAGTTTGATGCTGATCAAAATGTCACCATACAAGTTTAAAAATTCCGAATACTTCCGAAGATTTTTGGAAAAAACCGAATATTTGCGATTTCAATTTTATTTTTTTATGACTCTATTTGAATAGATAGAACAAAGTGAATTTCACATTTTCATTGCTACTTTTTCTGTTCTTCAAGATGGTGTTATCAGATTTTCAAGTTGACGTTTCGTCTTCGAGCTGCCATCATCAACTTTGTTTTTTTAAATACGGCCCTGGATTTGTTATTACGGATATTAAGAGCTTCTATGGTCCCGAAACCAATGATGTAACGCACTTATTCGAAAAATTCATATTAGTGACATTTTCCTTAAGAATTCATGTGTTAGAGAGAGACAGAAAATAAATTTTTAATAGGATTAAAAACAAAAACCTTTTTTTACGCATTAACGCCTTGCATAAAGAAAGCTTAAAAACTAACATAAGAAGTGATTAATAAATAATATAATTATTAAAGTGTCAACCCTCAAACCAGGCTATATTTTTAGCAATTTACCCAAGTAAATAGTTGTGTGGGATTAGATTTGGAACAAATAGGAATAAATTTCACATTCTCATTGTTGTATCAAGGTTGTATCGCACTTTTTCAAAAAATTATTTTAATAATTTCCTGATAAGTTCTTACCTAAAATCTGTTTTCTGTCTCTCTCTAACACATGAGTTCTTATGGAAAATGTCACTAATATGAATTTTTCAAATAAGTGCCATACATCATTTGTTTTGGGACCTTAACAGCTTTTAAAATTCGTAATAAAAAATCCAGGGCCGTATTTAAAAAAAACAAAGTTGATGATGGCAGCTCAAAGACGAAACGTCGGTTTGAAAGTCTGATAACACCATCTTGTAGAATAGAGACAGTAGCAATGAGAATGTGAAATTTATTTTGTTTTATCTATTCAAATAGGGTCATAAAAAAATAAAAATGAAATCGCGAATGTTCGGTTTTTTCCAAAAATCTTCGGAAGTGTTTGGAATTTTTAAACTTGTAAGGTGGCATTTTGATCAGCATCAAATCGCGCAAACTTTGCCTCCATTTAACCGACCTCGTATCTCTTCTAGTTCCCGAGATCCCAATGATGAGGCTCGAATTTGGGACACCCTGTACACTGTACAGTATGAATTATATTGAGCTGTCAATAGTTTGTTTAGATGCATCCCAAACGTAATGTAGTGGACAACTTCATAAGTATCATGAATAAACACATAGAATATTTTTAAATTTATATAATTTCTTTTTGTGAAAATAAATTCCGATGAATCAAATTCTGTTATTTTTTTATTATAAAATGGTACTAGGAAGACGAGAAGAAAATCCTGAAAAAAAATAATGCCAAATGTTATAAAAATTAAAGATATTTAGGTACTTCAACCTTAAATGCTATTTGGATATAGTAACAAAGACCGCAAGTCCGTTGCCTATGTAATTTCAGATGTTTATCTGATCAGTCTAATGGACTGTTTTGACTTGGTAGTGTTTCTAAATCACCTGGAATCACAAGAAATACACGCATTTAGCCTAAGCCACAGCCCAATGAACATACTTTGCACAATATGTGTGATTTCCTGCGGATTTTGATATTAGTTGTAGTTCTGTTACAACATTTGGAATTATAATAAAGAAGCTTTTCGATACGTCTAGTGTCCAGAACTATTAGAAATTCTGTCGCTGTGATATTTTTATTAAAATAGGAGTAGTAACGAGCATTCCTCCTTGAGCTCTAATTGCCGCTTGTATCCTTCTCGGCCTGATACTAAGTAGAGTTTGGATATATTTTTGAGGTATTCCGTTCTATTCATATTATGCTGCAAACCGAAGCTATTCTATTGTACCTGGAATGAGAGTTTTTCGTCTTAGGCGGCATTTTAGCTGATCCCACATATTATGTTTCATTGGATTTATTTCTGGGATATATGGTGGCCAATCTAATATTTGATTCTAGACAGCATCGAGGTAATAAGCCAAATGCCGGCTAATCGGAGCGTTATCATGCATAAATATAAATATTTCGTATCAAACATGGCCGACATATAGCAAAACAAGATCTTGCAAGATATTTTCGGTATACAAGTCTTTAGTCATTCGCCCAATCACCTTCATGACTGCGGTGAATTTCTCCCAACTAATACCTCCAGGACCTCCCATAAGCATTATACCGCTAACTCTGAAGCTAACGAAGTGTATGAGCTTGCAGCTAGCGTACTGATGTAACTCATCTGTAAATGTGGTCTCGTCCATATGGCTTCCATAAATGAATTCTAGTCTCATTCATGAAGAGAATATTTTTCCAATTCTCGATATTCCAATCAACATGTGTTCTGTTAAATTCTAATCGACAAGTTTTGTGATTTTGGAGAATACATGAGACTTTGACAGACCGTCTTTAAACCTGCTTCTTAGTAACTTATTTTTTGGAGGAGGTGCGTCAAGGTCAATGTGCGATTTCGTATACAATTAAGTATCATCAATTATTGCTTGTTGTGCATCTTTTCCGCCCTTGACCGGGGTATTCGTTCGGAATTTTCAGCTTCTTGATACCTTTTTAAAATATTCGACACTGCATGTATAATGTATATTAGGCCGAGCTGAAATAATTTTTTTTAATTGATTTGGTTCTACTGTGGAAACGTTGTGGATGTCGATAAATAAAACACAAGTCAGCGGGCTAAGTTAAAATTTAACCGGGCCCACGGATCTTTAAAAAGGGCAATTTATTAATTTTATTTTTCGTTGCGCTACCAAAAAAAAAATAATTGTCTATGTGTCAAGAACCTAAGTTTAATAAAATTTTAGCCGGCCCCATATCGAACATACTTACTTATAAGCCGGACCTGTCTAACGCACGAATAACTCAACTACATAATTTGCAACATGTATTTCGTTCGATATTTAGTACTGGCGCATGGCGTGACTACCATTAAATACTTGTCGTTCGTTACGTTGATTTGATTCTTTGTGCGTTTTTTATGAGTGGCTTACAATGCCTAAACAATCTAAACATTTAGTAAAGACAAGAACGAGTTCAACTTGCCCAATATTTGGTAGTGCCAAGGATATTTCTGCGGATGTGTACAAATTGCCAGCATACGAAGATGTTATGCGATGATATAATGGTGCTAGATTGTCATTAAAGGGCGGTGGTAGTATTAAGCAACCGCCGCGCCGCCGGCTGTAATAGCAAAGTCTATAGATATTCTAAAGCGATAGTGACCAAATCTGTGGCAACAACAATGACACTGGCATTAAATGATTTTTTTTGGTAGTGCAAATTCAACTTTGGTAAAAAAAAATTAACTATAGGTCTAAATGGGGGGCGAGCAAAATTTGACCTAGATCATCCAGTTGTTAACAGAGTCAGCATATTAATACCCATTCACAGGTTTCTACAACTAGCGCGTCAGTATTTTCAGAAAAATATTAAAAATGGCTTATTTCGGCAGGGCCTACTGTATATTGACCTTTCCTGAGACATCCTGCGACTTTTTGTCTATACTCTTTGTTATATAGTGTTACAATTGAATGGCTCGGGGCAATAAGAGATCTAAGTCACATTTTGGGGAAACATTATTTTCCAATATACATATATAAATATGCTTTACTAATAAGGAAGTAGGTAAGCCACAGAAGAATAAATATTTCTTCTGTGGCTTACTTATATACTATACATCTGTTGGGCTATATATAGTCACAATCCAAGAAATCCTTATTACAGACTTAGTGGTTCGAATTTCGACTCGGACGATTCTCTAAAGGACAAACAATATTGCCTAAATGAGAGCTCTAATAACAGTGATTTAGAAAAGGCACATATAATTTTTTTGTAGCTTAAGACCTATTTGCGGGAAATAAAATGTGTTTATTTTTTTAGGCATTAATAATAAAAATTTCCAGTTTATGAAGTCTCTATTTAGGTATTTTGACATACATATATATTTATTTAACATACCAGTAATGTTTACCTTATTTATTTATATTTATTCTCAAATCTCATCCATTTACTTAATAGATGGAAAATTAATTTTATTCGTATGTGGCTTAGGCCCTTTTTGACATAAAATATTTTCCTATTTCAGTCAAAGGCAAAAAATCCAATCCCATTGTGAAAAAAAAGAAGAAAACATCGATCTTCATTAAAAAAATACTTACCCAGTACTCAGTCAACAACTAGCTTAATTAATAGTTCCAATGGTTCAGATTCGAAAAATTACTACCAGGTGATTATTTTTGCGCTTTATTTGTTTTTGTATTAAAAATTATTTAATATTTCATACAGAACTGCTTGTTTTAGCTAATATAGCGAACCCGATTTGGACCGTCTACCAGCACAGCACCTCGATTCAGACAAACCTTGATCAAGCAAAGTATGTTACAATGAAGGAACGGAGCCAACCCTATAAGACTTATTTTTTAATTTTCGAGAGCCCTCTTACCAGTAATATTAATCGTGGAACATCACCAACCCCTGAAAAAAATCTGACTCCATCTGAACGCAACCATATTTTAAAATCCGAAAGAGGGTTAAGTGTAAGACAGTGGCGGCTCGTCGTATAAAGCAACTGAGGCTGGGCCTCACATGT
>MU183918.1:82699-104220 GCA_016904865.1 Pissodes strobi
TAACAAGAGGACAAATGGACTAAAAATTGAAAGATATGAAAAAAAGTTATTCTTGATAAAAATTTTTGCTTCCTCTAAAATTAAGAACTGCCGAAAAAGTATTACCGTATATTATACAGAGCGATCACAAATTAACAAAACGTGTAATTTTCCAAGAGTAAACTACGTGATTTTATTTTTTATAATAATGTTAATCAAAAAAGTTGATTGCAGATAAGTTATTGAAATGCAGGAATAGTATTAACAAGTATACAGGGTGCTACAAATTTGTTTCTTTGTATGGGTAATTGGGTATCTCGAAAGTCGTAAGAGATACGAAGTCGGTTAAATTGAGGAAAAGTTGCGCAATTTAAGGGTGATTGACATGCCGTCGAGAAATTTAGAAAATTCCGTCTACTTCCGGAGACATCGGTAAAAAACCGAAAATCATCTATTTTATTTTTATTTTTTCTTGCCTTTGTTTGAAGAGATAAAGTAATATAAATAGCACATTATTATTGCCACTTTTTCTCCTCTACAAGCTGGCCGTATCAAATTTTAAATCCGACGTTTCGCTTTTGGGCCCCCTTCATCAACTTAATTTTTTTAAATACGGACCTGGGTTTTTTATCTAACTTTTAAAAAGCCTTTGGTCTCCCAAAACCAACGATGTATCACACTTGTCCTATAGTGGTAACAAATATTGTCAAAAGTGAAATCGGGTCAGAAAAGATCGCCCCATCGCTGTCTAACACATTATCTCTTATGGAAAAAATCTAGATTTGTTGATTTATTGATAAGTGCGATACATCGTTGGTTTTAGGAGACCAACGGCTTTTTAAAAATTAGATAAAAATTACAGGTCCGTATTTAAAAAAATGAAGTTGATGAGGGGGGTCCAAAAGCGAAACGTCGGATTTAAAATTTGATACCGCCAGCTTGTAGAAGAGAAAAAGTGGCAATAATAATGTGACATTTATTTTACTTTATCTATTCAAACAAAGGTAGGAAAAAATAAAAATAAAATAGATGATTTTCGACTTTTTACGGATATCTCCGGAAGTAGACGGAATTTTCTAAGTTTCTCGACGGCATGTCAATCATCCTTAAATTGTCCAACTTTGCCCCAATTTAACCGACCTCGCATCTCGTACGGCTTTCAAGATAGCCATAAAAAGAATTTGTAGCACCCTGTATACTTGTTAATACTATTCCTGCATTTCAATCACTTATCTGCAATCAACTTTTTTGATTAACATTATTAAAACAAAATAAAATCACGTAGTTTACTCTTGGAAAATTACACGTAATGTTAATTTGTGATCGCTCTGTATAATATACGGTATTATTTTCTGGGCAGTTCTTAGTTTTAGAGGAAGCAAAAACTTTTATCAAGAATAACTTTTTTTCGTATCTTTCAATTTTTAGTCCATTTGTCCTCTTGTTAACCCCATCCGGGGACATACTATATATATATACATAGTGGAACTTCCCTAACTCGAATATTTCTACAACTAGAACGGATATTCAGCGCACACCCAAGCAATAAGTCGAAGTTTTATACCCATTTACCGATTTGGGATGAGGAGTGGCAATAAATTGCAAAACAGTTTCACAGTGGTATTAAGAAAGGCATGGAAACAATAACAAGGTTACGTTTTTTTGCAATTAATTTATAATTTAAGCTAAAATATCTCAAAAATGGCTCACCCATACCAACCCAAACTAACCCAAATATCATCAACATATATATTATATTTGAAGTCAGAAAAAAAAAGATCTTTCGTTATAGTGCATAATATACCGAGTGTTCAAATTAAAAAAGTTGAAATTGCCTATATTTTCCAATTTTTTTATGATATTTTTTTCCTGGTAATTTGAAAAGATAATATGGAAAAAACCTAAAATTTTTGTAAAACTTTTTTTTCTATTTTAAAATATAAAGGCTCCAGGAGCCACGTAAATATAATCAAAGACCCTGTCCTGTACCTATGTATTTTGTTTTATAAGTTGGATTTTCTTATACATACATACAATGTAGTATGTAGTATTTGCCTTATATATGTTTTTTGTGATAAACTGAAAAACCCTGAATTTAGTGTATTTGTTGTAACTCGAATTTTCTCTAACTCGAAGTTAACTTCGTGTCCCTTGGAGATTCGAGTTAGGGAAGTTTCAATGTATATATATATATATATATAGGGTGTCTTAAATACCGTGTGCCACTATTGGCTCTCTCCGAAACGGTAAGTGCTACGAGGTCGTTTAAATCAGAGAAAAGTTGCGTTTTTTGATACCCATTCAGAATCCGTCTACAGTGTCGTCAAATTCCTGTTAGATTCTAAGATACAGGGTGATTTATGAAAAATGCCTAACATTTTCGAGACACAGTTTAAATTCGCAAGTGTTAATTTTTTCCGCTCTACAATATGGTGTCTTCAAATTTCACCTCCGGCGTTTCGTGTTCGGGCTGCCATCATCAACTTAATTTTCTTAAATACGGACCTGTATATTTTATTTCAGATTTTAAGAGCTTTTGATGCTCCAAAACCAATAACGTATTACACTCATTCGAAAAATTCATATTATTGTCACTTTCCATAAGAACATGTGTTAGAGAGAGACAAAAAAAAAGAGAATTTTCGTAGGAATTAAATAAAAAGTGTAAAAAGTATTTTTTCGAGTAAGTGTGCGATACGTCGTTGGTTTTGGGACATCAGAAGCTCTTAAAATCTGAAATCAAAAATTCAGGTCCGTATTTAAGAAAATTAAGTTGATGATGGTGGCCCGAACACGAAACGCCGCAGGTGAAATTTGAAGACACCAAATTGTAGAGTGGCAAAAACTATAAAACTTTCGAATTTAAACTGTGTCTCGAAAATTAACAATTTTTGTAATAATCGACGAAATATTTTAGGCATTTTTCATAAATATCACCCTGTATCTTAGAAACTAACAGGAATTTGACGACACTGTAGATGGATTCTGAATGGGTATTAAAGAACGCAACTTTCCTCTAATTTAAACGACCTCGTAGAACTTACCGTTTCGAAGATAGCAATAGTGGCACACGGTATTTAATCAATATTACAGTAAGTCCTTGGCAAAATCAATTTTTCTAGTTGTTTCTTAAACTTTTTTAGGTCTACTATATTTCTGATGGAGAGAGAGGAACACGACTGTAAATTTTGGAACTAATATATAAATGCATTTTTGGTGAGAAAGGAAGTTGGGATCGGCAAAAGCAAATGAAAAATTTGACGGATAACATGGCAAGTATTGGACAGAGATCTAACAGACTTGTGTACATGTCCGTCTCCAATGTAAAAAAGGAGAAAACTGTAATAACATTTGCTCAGAAATAAAAAGCGGTATACAAGAATCCCTTAAACCAGCAGAACAAAGATGTTTTACAGCCTTCTTATAAATCACAACAATAACATTCAGAAATTCTTTGGTACATCCTTTGATACATAAACCCCAACAAGGAAAGCCATATCTGATATGCGACTCAATCGGAGCAAAATAAACTGACCGAGCCACCAAGCTTATGCCTAGCAACCCTAAAATGCTAAGGCCAGACCGAAGGTGACAAGCTTAGTGGTCATATAAGAGGTTAGGAGGTTTGCTAAAATAACAAAGATATTAAAGAGGCCACACTCTCTATCTAGGTGGTGAGATAAACAGTTGATACTACATTTTCAACCAGAATTGCTTCGAAAAAAAAAACAGACACGTTTGTTCACTACGATACATGCGTACTGATGATCGAAGCGCTTAGGCTACCTTCAAGCGCCTGGTAAGGCCGGCTGCATACTTACCTTAAGTGTTTGTTTGCTAGGATATATTATCGTGGTGCCTAGCCTATATCTTACCACTAAGCTTGTCACCTGCGGTCTGGCCTTGCAACACATCCAGAAGAGAGCCTAGGTGCAAGGTTCAGTATATGGTCCTCAAATTTTAGATGGCCGTCAAAAAAGACCCAGAAACCTACAACTATTTCTATAATTCAGAGGGCTGTGCCTATCAAACATAAGACCCTAATGTTCAGGGTCTTACAACTCAAAATAAGAGTTTTGCCAAGAATAAATACGAGATGGTTATAAAAGATCTAATAACTTGGTCCTTTTGATGCCACAGTTTAGTGGTGTCATACGGGTAGCTGAACCACTTGGTCCTGCAGTTGAAGGGAGCACAGATCGTTAACATAGAGCAAAAATAAAATGGCTCAACACAGAACCTTGTGGTATACCAGAGCAAAAGGCAACGGTTTTTGAAGACAACCCAGATACAACAACTCTCTGAGTGTGATTCGATAGGTAGGGATCTAGTCACTGTAAAGCCACGTCTCTAAAGTCATATCCATTCAGCTTTGACAACAGTATTCCATGATCTACACAATCAAAAGCCGCATCACCCTTCCCAGAATTTACGAATAGATGCACACTCGGCAAAAACTTAAAAATGGCTTCATGTGGCAATGGCGACTGTAGTCATGCAAGCAAACAGGAGCTGCCCTTAGCAAGCCACTCAAGCACCTTGGTGGGGGTAGATAATATTGATTTCGGACCAAAGCTACAGGGCTGATCTAAGTTTCCGCCCTTATAAAGTGGAATAAACATTGCCCTCTCAAGCAAGCCAGAGATTTGCCTCTAAACCAATACTAAATCATTTAGTGCGCACGCGGGCAGAGACACGATAATACTCGCGCAGAAATTCCATAAGAACCGGAAGACCGATGATTCCCTAGACAGAAAAGTACTTCTCGAACCTCGTCGGAACCTGTGAGTAATAATGAAAGAATGGTTGACTGGCTGCCGATAATGCATTGGATCAGTAATACTGCACTCCGCTCAACAAACTGATATACTAGAAAATTAATTATTTAAAGAGTCGTGTTCCAAATCCGGTTCAAATATTCCGAGACGAGAACCACGTCTAAAATCACAATCGATCAATTCTCCCTTTGCCTATTCTTAGATAATCTCAAACGCTCACTGTAATAATTTTCTTTGGCTTCTTTAAATACATTTCTATACAGTTTTCGATAATATCGATGGATTGGTCAACTGTGTTTATATATAGACCAGAAAAAACCGAAGATTCTGTGTAGATGTTCTTAGACCCAATGACATACATAGCCTGTATTTCTTAGTTTTAAGCATCCTTAAGAGAAAGCACTGGTTAATTTTATCACACAATAAACAATAAAATAAGGGAAAAAGTTCGGAAGCAGTCTGAATTGTATTCTAACAAACGGATGAAACAGTTCCCGTATTAAAATTCGGCGTACTAAATATCCTCAGCCGACGCAACTTAATTTAAAGTCACCAGAACGCTGATTATGCCAGAAATACCAGTAGAAAAAAATGAACAATCAACATCGTCTAAAATACTACATCAATATTTAATGGCAGTCGCTGATATAGATGTAAGAGGTGTAGGTGCATTCATACGCATGGGTAGTGCATGTGACTCTATAGTATCCCATTAAGTGAAAAAAGAAACAGTCATTTTTAAGATTGCAAATGTTTCTGATATCCTAGTATATGACATGACGTCATACGTGTGGGAGATCGTGTTAGTTTGTTTATTTAAAACTTAAGCTTGATTATAACGTACCGCAATCGGTTCAAATGACTAAAATAAATTGGAACTATACTCTGTTTCTTAATGTCTGATAGCACAACACCATTATTTGTTGAGTACAGGGTAAGATGACATCCGACCAATTTGATTTTAAGGGTATATTTTCCAATAGAATGCAGGTAGCTTTAACACATTTGAAGTTGAACGTTTGCCGAGAACAATAGGGGTTGCTCGTATAACAATGAGTAATAAAGATATTTTTGGGGGACTGACTACATCGGCGTTGGGTATTAGGGTTTTAAAATGTATTTTTTCTACTACCGTGCGTAAAATACTCACTTTACGCACTCTCTAAGGTTCGTAAAATTGGCCTTTGTAATGTGCAGTGCGTGAAATAAGTTATTTTACGCACTAGTGCGTAAAGTAAATCTGACATTATTTTGACATTTAGGGCAGGGAGTAGCACTAGTGCGTAAAATATTTTATTTTACGCACTAGTGCGTAAAGTATTTTTTTTTCATTCATGGGATTTTTTTATTCATGGGATTCCCCTTCATAAAAAGGGGTCACTTTACACACTTGTTGCATAAATAACCATTTTCTACTACCGTGCATAAAGTACTCACTTTAGGCACTCTCTAAGGTTCGTAAAATTGGCCTTTTGCGTGCGTAAAATAAGTTATTTTACGCACTAGTGCGTAAAGTAAATCTGACATATTTATGACATTTAGGACAGTGCGTAAAATATAGTGCGTAAAATAATTTATTTTACGCACTAGTGCGCAAATTATTTAATAATATTTTTGTTTTTTCATATATTTTTTAGTAGAAAAAATTTTGAATGCTACTCATGTGTAAAGTACCCTTTTATTCTTCATGGGATTGTCAATAGGGTCACTTTACACACTTGTTGCATAAATAACTATTATGACTTTGTTCAAATATTTTGCCACACAACGTAAAATAATAAACAAGCGAACATAAAGTAGAAACCTACAGTTTATATTGGTAAATGAATGTAACACGTTACAAACCATAACATAACCACAAAAACATCTTCACTGAAGTCGGAGTTGTCAGAATTTCCAACTGAAATTAGCAGAGGTTCTACTGTCTCCTCCAAGAGATTGTCAAGATCCCACATTTTTTGCTCCTCTTTTATGGTTTATGGCATTCGTCCAGTTTTCGGCAGATATTTGGGTTATCGATATATTCATAAGTTCTCGCACATCTTTTAGCTTAAACGTTGTGTTATTCCGAGCTACAAATCCTTTCATTTGCCCATATAAGTTCGAAGGGATTCAATTCACAATGGTAGGGTGCAGTGGCGGATTTACCCTAAGGCCCGGTAGGCCCGGGCCTAGGGCGGCCAGATTTAGGGGCGGCCCCAATCGTGTCAAAAATAGTATATTACTTACCTAGGCCAGTAAAGAAAAAAATGTCTCAGATCACATGCAATTGTCGGCCGAAGCAAACCTGAGGTCAACAAACATGTGATCTGAGGCTTTCTTATTTACTGGCCAAGGTGTGTATACTATATAAAAGTTGGCAATAAAGTAATTTCATTATGTAATCGCAATTATTTTGTCGAATCGAGAAACGAATGCAAAAGTGTGATCGACGAAACTAAGGACAAACACAATCAAAGGACCAGGAATAAACTTCTGCAATGCCCCAGTGGCTCCAGGAATTTCTGGTCGGTAGCAAAGGCAGTAAGTAACAACTTTACAAAAAACTAGCCCACCTTTGACAGACGAACGTGGCATCACTGCGACTACAGCCAAGGAAAAAGAAAACATGCTCGCCAAAATGTTTTCATCGCACTCTACCTTATACGTCCTCCAAGGCAAGACTCTCCCCACCATATCGAACATCAACGCTACCATGGCAGAAGTCAAGTTTCATCACCGTGATATTCGCAAAATCCTTAAAGAACTAGATACGCAAAAGGCATCAGGACCGGACGGAATACCTGCCATCGTGCTAAAGAACTGCGCCAACGAACTAACACCCGTTTTTTCCAGGCTTTTTTCTCTTTCTTACGGAAAAGGGATTTACCCATCCTATTGGAAAGTCGCTCGAGTGCAACCTGTTCCAAAAAAGGCAAGAAAACCACGCCCTCAAACTATCGCCCAATTGCCTCGCTTCCAATAATCCCCAAAGTCATGGAACGTGTAATATCAGCAACTACTCAAGTACCTCGAGAACAACAGAATAATCAGCGATAATCAATACGGCTTTCGAAAGGGAGATCGACAGGAGATATATTGGCCTATGTCACTCATATATGGAGTAGGGCATACGGAGAGTCTCGAGCGATTGCGTTGGATATTTCAAAGGCATTCGACAGAGTTTGGCATGACGGACTGCTCAACAAACTGCCGTCCTTCGGACTGCCAGTCTCTCTCTGCAGCTGGCTTGCCAGTTTTCTTAGAAACCGATCTCTGCACGTTGCAGTTGATGGACACACCTCAGACACATTCACCATCAACGCGGGCGTGCCTCAGGGCGCAATACTTTCACCAACTCTGTTCCTCATCTATATTAATGACCTGCTGATCGAAACGAATAATCCTGTTTACAGTTTTGCAGATGACAGTACCCTTGTCTCCCACTTTAGATCAGAAAAACCCTTACCAGCGACTGAGACTCATCACCGCAGACAGGAGCAGATTACGGCAATAAATCAAGACCTGGAGAATATTCAAACTTGGGGCGACCGAAATTTGGTCAAGTTCAATGCAGCAAAGACCCAAGCAACAACGTTTACCAAGAGGGCCAAATACAGCGGGCCCTGACATTGTTATGGCAGGATCGACCATTCCTTCATCCTCGTCAATCGGACTGCTGGGTGTCTCGGTCAACAGCAATATGTCCTGGCATGACCACGTTGCTAACATCGCAAAATCAGCTTCCCAGAAGCATGGTTAGCTATTTCGCAACAACAAACTCTATACACCGCAGCAGTTGCTCTTGCTCTACAAACCGCAAATAAGACCGTGCTTAGAATATTGCTCACATATCTGTGGTGCCGCACCAAAGCACACCCTAAAGCTGCTGGATTCCATTCAGAAGGGAGATGTGCGTCTCGTCGGCGACTCGGAGTTGACCCGGAATCTGGATAGTCTGGAACACCGCGACATGTGGCTGAGATGTCTCTGTTTTA
Organism: Pissodes strobi; assembly: GCA_016904865.1. Lineage (NCBI taxonomy): Eukaryota > Metazoa > Arthropoda > Insecta > Coleoptera > Curculionidae > Pissodes > Pissodes strobi. The sequence continues at coordinate 91,434 of MU183918.1, forward strand.
CAGATACTTTCACGGTAGATGTTCCGAGGATTTAGCCCGTCTCATCCCGCCCTTGGCAAGTCCTGTCAGACGGTCACGACAGACGACAAGAGCGCACCAGTTCGTCGTACAACTGGAAACACCTAGAACATCGCTTTACAAGAACTCCTTTGTCTGGCGCACTGCATCACTGGAGAACTCACTCCCAGGACATCTGTTTCCCACTAATTGCAACCTACAACTATTCAAGAACCGTGTCAATCAACATCTTCGCACATACACCGCTCGTCAAGCGCCATAGGATCACCCTTTAGTGTTTGTGCCACTTCCATAAAAAAAAACATAAAAAAAGTCTATATGGTGAATGAAGGGGCGGCTGATAGCTTAGGGCCTAGGGCGGCCGAGACTGCAAATCCGTCACTGGTAGGGTGGCAACCGAAGCACATTTATTCCACGCGCTTTAGCCATTTCGTCAGTAACGTATTTTTTAAACTGTGCTTTGGTTTGTTGCCTTTCCTACTATTTGTGCCAGCTCCTTTTTTAGCATTCCGCATTCGAATGAAATATCTTTTTGAGACAACCGACCTATAATGTCCTCTTTCCTCCAAGAAGTGGTTGGCAATTTTTCTACTATTCTCGAATGATAATCCGCGTTGTCCATAACTATGACAGAGTTTTCTAGAAGTAATGTTATCATTTCGGAGAAATAATCTTCAAAAACATCAGCCGCCATTTCTTCATGGTAATCCTTGGTCGATTTGGATTCAAGTTGCAGTAATCCATTCTGTACGAAACCGTTATCTCCCCCAATATGCGTTATAATTAGCCTGCGTCCTTTCTCGGAAGAAATTTTGAAACCTATCGATAATCCTTCTAAAAATGCTTCACGAGAACTTCTAATGCTTTGTGTTGCCAGATTTTCTTAACAGAATGACCTTCACTCAGCCATGTTTCATCTAAGTAGAAGATAGATTTTCCTTCCCTGCGATATTTACGAATGTCCCTTAGATATTGTCTCCTCCAAAGAATTATGTCCTCTCTGTCAATGAGTACAGACTTCCGGTTGCACTTTTCCCACGAGAAGTTCATTTCCTTTAAAGTAGTCCAAAGTTTCTTTCTTCCGTCTTCATTTACAACTTTCTGGATTTTATCGAGAGTTGGTATTTCCTTACTCAAATAAAAGACGTGCACATGTCTCCTTATTATGCTTCTGCAACAGTCAGCAACAATCGATGGCTTCCTCCCCGTAGATGTTTTGGGCTCACAAACAGTTCCACTTTTTCTCTCTTTCAGAACTCTATAAATCGTAGCTTTACCAACTCCCGTAACATTCGAACATTTCGTAACTAGACTTCTCACAGTAGCCAAAGATCTTGATACACAAAGAAATCATGAACATTTAAAAGTATAGTTTTCGCTCTTACATCAAGAATACCTTTTATCTTGCTTGGAATAAATATCTGCATGTTTGCAAATCAACAGTCACGGGAATACTGAATGCACGCCATTGCTTAGTGTGAGTTTCCATTGTGCTAGTGCGCTGAGCACTCTTGCACTGTCTTGGTCCATGTTGTTTTTCGTTATTGGTTTTCGTGTCGACTTGGTTCCTAGGATGTCATTGGATATGTCCTCGTTGTTGTTGGATTCTTGATGCCAGTTAGTGAAGGAGCGAGTGTTGTTTGATTTTGCGATTTTAAGCAGACAAGAGAATAACTGTAGACACCTAGGCGAGGCTGATCGCTTTGGATTATGCAGATTACTTCGCAAGTCCAAAACGATCACCCCAGGAAAGAACTGCACGTGATACGCAGGGTGTTACCCCCTGACTCTACTTCTACGCATGGAGCCCATACGGCGAGCTACCCCGTGCAGTCCCTTAATGCCTGTACACCCCCGTTTTTAGGCGGGAACCCGGCCTAGGGCATCAGCGATGCTCTCGTCTCCAGCTGTTTTTGAATCATTCTAGTTTTGTTAGTGATGTATGTGATTTAGAATTTTTGAAAAATTTTGAAAAATTTGATTTAAAATTTTTGAGTTTGAGACTTTTGATTTTTCGAAAAGGAACGAACCTTTAGAAATTTTGAAAATTTTTGAGTTTTTTGAAAATTTTGAAAGTTTTTGGAAATTTTTTTTTTTGAAGATAGAATGATATTGATATTATTTTTTTGGGTTTTTTCATTTTTTCTTTGTGTAATGTGAATGTGATTTAGTGCTCTGGTGGAAGTAGTAAGCTTTTATGTACTGTTCTGTTTGGATGTGCTACTCTGCTGAATAGTGTTCGTATGATTGGGTTTGTGTGGTTGCGAACTTGTTCTAAGAATATTGTGTGTTTGCCTGCCAGATATGTGTTTATTGTGTCTACTTTGAGGTCGTTGTGAATGTCTGCATTGCGAACGTACCAAGGTGCGTTCACAATTTGTCTGAGTGTTTTGTTTTGGAATGTTTGAAGTTTTTTCTTGTTTGTTTTGCATGCATGTGTATATACTATGGCTCCATATAGAATTTGGGCTTTAATCGCTAACGGCACAAAAGGCAGCACTATACTTTTCAGTGTAGTGTATGCTACCAAAAATCGTTTGACGTTGGCTCACGCTGGTGTATAAATTCGTTTGACGTTAGCGCAACACAGAGTGACGGCACGATCGTACCTAGAGTGCATGTATCTCGTCACTTTGTGAACACAGCAGCAGAACAACACACCACAACAACGAAGGAAGCAGAAAACTCAGGCAGCAGGGAAGCCTGCACAACGAAAATTCCGCCGGAAGAGGCGATGACCGGAGCGGTGAGAAAAGAGCGCGACAAATCTCCAGTTTCCAAAGTGCATACAAGTAAGTTAAAACTCACATCAAACACTATATCTCAACACAAGACACACATTAAAATGGAGTCGTCCCTTATCAAAAAGCTCGAGGCAGAAAACCTCGAGCTTAGAAAAACCATCAATAAATTAAGACAAGACTCGGACAAAAGTCACAAACTTATTTATGAACAGAGTGCGCAAATTGCACAACTTTTAGCTAAAATTAATGAACTTTCATCAGATATGAAGAACATGACGAACCATTTTAATGTGCCGCAAATCACCGACACAGACACACCCACACAACAAAACAGTACACAAAACATAGTGCAACCCCCCGCAGTTGAAACCAAGGAGGACGAAGAGATGGAAGTCTCTTCAGACTCTGAAAAACCTTCCAGAATACCCAAATCAGAGGAATTCCCACCTCTGAAAAAATCAAAGAGGGACACAATCCCTCCCAATAATTTTCCAGCCACTGTCAAACCGATATTAGCTGCTTCGATGAAGAAGCACGCAGAGGCCAGTACTTCGGCCCAATCTCAGCCACAAATCAAAACCCTCCAACCAACCCCAAGTGCCCAATCAGCCCCCAAAAAATCAGATGTGGTGCCCATCATCATCAGATGCCCCGAGCACTGGAAAGTAATATTCCAAGATTTAACAATTCTGAAACTTGGTTTCGGAAATGTTAAAAAATCAAAACTAGGCATTCAATTAACCCCAAATACTCCTGGAGACCATAGAGGCATCACAAGATATTTGCAAGGTAAAAAGTACCCATATCATTCCTACTTCCTCCCGGAAGATAGGCTCCTAAATGTCATCATCAAGGGCCTAGATAACAAAATGAACATTGAGGACATCAAACACGACCTAGAGGACAGGGGCTATTCCCCCAAGGAGATCTACTGGCTGAAGGTCGGTAGGAGACGTCAGTTTCTTACCAATTCAGTCAAAGTACTTCTTCCTCAGTCCGACATCAAAATTCTGGAAGAAGACAGGATTAATTACATACCAGTCAGTGTAGAGCTTCAGAGAGGAAGCATTAACAAAATTCAAACCCAATGTCACAAATGCCAGCAGTTTGGGCACACCATCTCAAACTGCTACGCCAAACCTGTGTGCCATAGGTGCGCAGGTCCGCACTTTTACAAAGAGTGCACCAAAACCACTGACACCCCAGCAAAGTGTTGCAACTGCGGGGGGGAACACCCAGCTAACTACTCACAATGCTCCAAAAACCCTAACTTCAAGAAACCTCTACCACAAACACGGCCAGTGAACACAAACATAACATTCGCACAAGTCACAAAAACACAACAACAACAACAACAACAACAACAACAACCACAACAACAAGCTCCAAAACCTACACAAACAACACCCACAAACAAAAACACAAACACAAACTCCCAAACGAGTGCAATGCCGCAAGCAAACGGATTAATTGCTCTTCTTACTATGTCTGAACAAGGCATAGTAACAAAACTGAATAAAATTTCAGAAATTATAAATAAAAATCCAACATTGAGACTTTTTGCTAATCTCAATGGCTAATAATAAACCAAAGCACCTATTTTTAGTCAGTTGGAACGCGAACTCTCTTTACCCCAAAAGACACGAGTTTGCTGACTACCTGACTGAAAATAACATAGACATTGCACTCGTACAGGAAACATTCCTACGCCCACAAACAAGATTACACATCAAAAACTACACAATCTATAGAAATGACAGGGCACAGCGTATGGGGGGCGGCACTGCCATTTTTGTAAAAAACAACATTACACATGACGCAATACAACCACCACAGTCAGACATACTGGAGGTGACAAGCATCAAAGTCAGTCTAACTGACGGAGACATTGTCATTCATTCAGTATACAAACCACCACAACACAACTTACCACTAGACGAAACCACAAAACTCTTCAACTACACACTGCCAGTTCTTGCAGCAGGAGACTTTAACTGCAAACATAGATCTTGGGGATGCAGGGCCACCAATGCAGGTGGCACTGCATTACTAAGAGCTTCGCAAGAACTGCACTTCACAGTACAAGCACCACTTGAACCCACACACTTCCATCACGAACGCTCAGATATACTAGACATAGTACTCACGCAAAACATCGCACACAATGTTGTGATTGACAATCTGGAGGATTTATCGTCATCAGATCATTCTCCGATTGCCATCACAATAAACAACATACACGAACACAAACAAGCAAACATACAACAATTCATACACTGGAACATATTCAAAGAACACTTAACACAAAACATGCACAACTTACCATACATCGCCTCCAAAGCGGAACTAGACAACGAAGTTGCTAGGTTCACTGAGGAGATACAAGCAGCCATAAACGCAGCCACAAAAACAGTACACACAAATCAAAACAACCCATACTCGCTTCCACAAAACATAAAAGACAACATAAGGCTCCGAAACAGGCTAAAACGACGAGCCAAACTAACAAACAATCAAGACTTAAACACACTAGCAAACAGACTCACGAATACAATCAAAACAGACATAAAAACTCACAAAAACAACTCATGGACAGAATACATCACAACAGTCAACCCACAAAACAACTCTCTATGGAAAATCGCCAAAACGATGCAAGGTCGCAACAAAGTGACATATCCTAACATCCATGAACTGAGAGGAATGGTGTATTCCAGCGAAGAGAAGGCTGAGGCTTTCGCAGACTCGCTGAAATCGCAATTCACCTTAGGCGATGGGGCCCAGGATATAGATCACGAGGCAACCATAGAGAGAAACTACAGAGAAATACTAACTTACGAAAACGAACACCAAGACGACGAAACACGACCAACAAACACCGCAGAAATTGCGCAAATTATTGTGCAATTAAACCCGAAAAAAGCACCCGGCTACGACAACATACCAAACAGAGCACTAAAAAACTTACCACAAACAGCCATACTCAAATTCACTTACATAATAAACACAATACTATCACTAAAACACTTTCCAAAATCTTGGAAAAAAGCAAAAATAATACTAATCCCTAAACCTCACAAAAACTTGATCTTTCCCCAAAACTGGCGACCTATCAGCTTGCTCTCATCGCTGAGCAAGCTGACGGAGAAGGTTATGTTGGAGAGATTAAACTCACACATATCACAAAACAATCTGATCCCAGACGAACAGTTTGGGTTCAGAAAACAACACAACACCGAGCTCCAACTTGCCAGGCTTGTTGAGGAGGCGACTAGAGGACTGCAAAGACGGGCATCGACCGGAGTTGTAGTCCTTGACGTCGAAAAAGCCTTTGACAAAGTATGGCATGAGGGACTCATACACAAACTAGACAGACTACACAATCTTCCACCTCCACTAACTCAACTCATAGCCTCATTCCTCAAACACAGATCCTTCACTACACAAATAAACACAGCACTATCCACCACAAGGCGCATAGAGGCAGGAGTCCCCCAAGGCTCTCCTCTGTCGTCCACGCTATACTCATTATACACAACAGACATACCTAGACACCCAAACACTAAACTCTCCATATACGCAGACGACACATGCATATTCTCAATAAACAACAATCACACAAGACTCAAAAATCACATACAACAACACTTAGACTCCATATACGAATGGGCAGAAACTTGGAATATTAAAATTAACGAAGGAAAAACACAGGCCTTGCTCATAACAACTAAACGTAATAAACCTATTCCAAATTTAAATCTCGAAAACTCAGTAATAAGATGGTCAAACTCTCTTAAATATCTAGGGGTAACCCTAGATAGCAAACTCACTTTTCAAAAGCACATTCAAGCAAAAGTTAACGAAGGCATTGCAGCCAAACAAGCTTTCTATCCATTAATTAACAGAAATAGTAAAATGTCACTAAAGAACAAACTAATGCTCTATAATCAGATAATAAAGCCCAAAATGCACGCCATTTTTGACAGGTATACATAAATATATTTTTACAGCTATAAATTGGCCGGGCTCATAACCATAAAGCGATCAGGTACAGGTGATTATAATAGCATAACGGTAACAATTTACAACTAACTTAGTATAATGACAATATAATTACAACTGGTAACTCCAAAATATAATATAGTAAAAACACAATTAATTTATTTGTATAGGTCAAATAGATGCAAGTTGTAGCGCCTATGGTTTATGATGTTTTAAGGCCCCAACCCTTTTCACTGTGCTATCATACATTTAGAAATAGACTATAACTGAAACTAACCGAAAGTAGATTGAACGACTAACCAAAAGTAACCAAAAGCATCAAAACGGAATAGAATGTATCGGAACAGGTTACAAAAACGAAACAAGTTAAAACTAACCAAAAAGAACCGAATTTTGGCGACTAACCAAAACTAACCAAAAACACTAAAATTGGATAAAATGTATCGGAACCGCTTCAATTGACTAAAATAAATTAAAACTAACTGAAATTAACCGAAAGTTGATTGAACACTAATTAAAAATAACCCAAACTAAAAAATAGTACCAAAAAGGATTAAAACATGCCGGAACAGATTAAAAATATTAAAGTGAGTTGAAACTAACTTCAATTAACTGAATGTTGACGACTAACTAAATTTAACCAAGAACATTGAAATTGGTTATAACGCATCGGAAGCGGTTGAAATGATTAAAATGAACTGAAAGGTATCGGAACCGGTTACAAAAAACGAAGTGAGTTAAAACTAACCAGAACGAACCGAATTTTGGCGACTACCCATAAACATTAAATTTTATTATGACGTCACCGGTTCAAATGACAATAAATTAAAATTAACTAAAACTAAGAAAGCTGATTGAATGACTAACCAAAGCTAATCAAAAGAAAACAAAGCACCAAAACGGGTTAAAACATATCGGAATAGGTTACAAAAATTAAAGTAAGAAAGCTAACCAAAATGAGCATAAAAGTGGTGACTAACCAAAACTAACCAAGAACGTTAAATTTGATTATAACGTATCGGAGTCGGTTTAAATTACTAAAATAAATTGGAACTAACTGAAACTAACCGAAAGTTGAAAGAGGACAAATGGTCCAAAAAGTTTTGAGTAGCTAACTCATGTTTTGGAATCAAACCTTGCATAGTCCAAAATAACACTGTTCAAAATATTACTCAAAATGCCATTATACAAGGTGTGTTATAATTAAGAGTCTGAAAATTTGCTTCATTATTGAACAAATAGCGACAAATTTAATTAGGAAAATTTGTTTAGTGCTAATTTTTATGCACTAATCTCAAATATTGTGTACTTTTGTTGCACTTTAATTTTTGTAGCTGCTGGAAAAATAAGTCCCATTTAAAATGAAGGTAAACTTTGACTACATGTAAAATCAAAAACATTTAACCTAAAGAGACCCGACAACTCATTCATAAAAATGCGAAATCTTGCAAAAATATCAACAAAACGATTGTCCCGCCTCCTTACATTTTTATGTATGGTGTACAAACTTTTGTCAAACTTCGTCCCCACTACTAAATGTAGTATTGCCCGCCCCCGCCTGAACGAAAGCAAGGACAGTTCATAGACGTAGACTTTGAAAATGTGAGTCCATCATAATAATAATTTCAATAAAGTAAATACGTTTAATTTGAAATGAAGGTATTTATTCGAGTGCATTATTTAAAATATATTTATGTTTTATTTACAGTGTGTGGGTTAGATTGAGTTAGTTTGGGTTAGATATGGGTTCTGAAGGTTAGTTAACACAAAATAGTTATTTTGCTGTGTCACGAAATTTTTCCGTGTCCTTGCAAAACCACTGCGATGAAACCAAAGAATTATTCACTTCAAAAATGATTTAAGAGGTTGGTAAATGACTGCAAACATATCAGATTATCCATTAATATCACATACATAGGTAAGTATTATAAAATATTAATTAATCACATCACAAAATGGTGCCCACTGTATTACTGTGTTTCATTTACTTTTACTTACTTGTGGAAACTCAGGTTCGGATGATAGTAGCTGGAGATTTTGCATACCTCACACCGCAAGACCATCGTTACTTTGATATAAAGTTTATAAAAAATATTTATAGGAAATCACTTACGAAATACAAAAAAGCTACACGTCGCGTCGCACAAATTCAGGCTTTAAAACGTCCATTTGAAAGCAAACAAAACTGGGCGAAGAGTGCTATTTTGCACGTTGCGTATCGAAAAGACTTCTTTATGATACGAAAATAGAAATAGTATATTGTGTAACAAGTGCTGAAAATAAGACTTTTCACTCGAATGAGACAGTTTGGTGACACGAGCCGTAAGCGAGTGTCATAAAGTCTCATGAGTGTAAAAAGTCTTTTCAGCACGTGTAGCACACTATACTTTTTCTACGACTGCTACATACAGGGTGCCCCACTGGGAGTGTGGTAGAAAATTACATGTTATATGGGAAACATTTTTTTCTTCAAACGTCAGTAAATCCGTCATTACTCGACTGTGTAGGCGGCAGTGAAGTTTCGTTTTTCCTCCGCCGGAGCTTTACTTTTCACTTTTCCGCCGGCGGAGGTAAAAGTGTTGTCATAGCAACATAACATAACATTAAACACGAGCGCGCCATGAAAAGTATCACTTTTCCTCCATATAAAATAATATACTATTATTATTGATTTATCAGAAAATTTTATTCCTAATGAAAGAAGCTACGTGAGTAAGAGATTCTCGCTAAACTATAACTAGGGGCACAGTCCTAAAATGGGACCACCGGAGTGGGGTCCCTATTTTCCAAATATTTTGAAAAAGAGGCTCCGAGGGCGAAGCCCTAAAATGGGGCCCCAGGGGGCGAAACCCTAGAATGGGGCCAATGGTTCGGGAGTCCCATTTTTTACAGATTTAGCAATGGATCCCCCGGGGGCGAAGCCCTAAAATGGGGCCCCAAGTCTTAAAAGGGGGCCTCTGGTATAAGAGTTACATTTTCTACAGTTTTGCAAAAAGGGGCTCCCGGGGGGTGAAGCCCTATAATTGGGCCCCCTTTTTTAGAGATCTGGTAATGGGACCTTTGAGGGCGAAGCTCTAAAACGGAGACGAAGCCCTTTAATCTAAATACCCGAATAAGCGTGTGAATGTGAAAAGTATACTTTGCACACGCCGTGTGCAAAGTATACTTTTCACACGATGTTTAAAATGTCCAGTTTTCAAGAGCAGTTGTTAGTGCGTTTTTGTCTATTTTCAGTCGGTCGTAGAAAAAAGTATATTCAACTTACATTTGCAATGAATGGTCATTGCATAATATACTATTCAGCAGCTAATAATGAAATAAAATTTCCGAAAACTTATTTCCTGAATAATTTCAAATTTGAACACGAAATTTATGAGATACCAAAAATACGCAATTTTATCCCGATTTAAACGTTTTTGTGACACATAGGGTTTTTCTGCTCTCAATGGTTAAACGAAAAATTAAATCATACCACTGCTAGCCTAAAAATAAATTGCTTATCATTATTTTTGAGACAAATAAAAAGGAACTGAAGTATAGTGCGCCAAGCGAGTGAACCTTAACAACGACTGAAGGGGGTAGAGGACTAGCACGTAAAAAATCTTGCCTTCCCATAGGCGCACGAGGTTATTCTTACCATATTATGATTGATAATATTGATTAGTTTAAGACGTTAAATTTAATTACAGTTTTTTATTATATTACAGTCTTATAGTACAAAATATGTCATATAATATCTAATTTTTATAATAAGGATAGTATTCCATGATATTATTTGTTGTATGTATTACGTAAATATGTTGTAGTAATAAGTAGAGTTCGTTTCCCGAAGGTTTTGTATTTACGTCATTGATGACGTCGTTTAATTTGGAAAAAAACGGTTTATCGTAGCTAATAATTCATATAAATTCTCTAGCATTCAATTTTTGTATTAAAAGTTAGGCAATATTGAAGCAAGTATGTTCCAAAACGCTCTTTATAGAACGTTAGGAATTGTTTTGTAATAAAAAATGTAATTTAGAGAGTTCAGTTAAGAGAGTTATCCGAAATATATAAAAATTAGTTAACCGCGTATAATAATCACCAAATGCAAGAAAAATATAAGAAAGGTTAAAAATCTTCAAAGATATCATCAAATTAAGGGTCTGATATATACGTTGTGTCGATTTTGCAAATTTTCTTTTTTTTTTCGCTAGAAAAGGGGTGTCCTATAGAGTAGCTTAAGCCAAAAAAATCGGAGGATTCGCCACATTTGAGCCGAAAAAATATCCGCATTTTGAGCCTAAATTGCCCTAGAAGGGCAAACTTCCACTACGACTTTCCCAGGTGTAACATGAAAATATTGAAATTGTAACGTGAAAATAATGAAATTTTAGTAACCGACACCGCGGGCCTAGCACAGTGTTTCCAAAAGTTGCACATTTTCTTATGGGGAATAACAGTATATTTAATATTCCACTTCACGCATAACTCTCCGCTCGCTTCGGGGGCGCAACCAAACAAAACTAACCCAAACCCAGTTAGCACAGATGTGTCCTAAATATAGCCCAAGTATATCTCGTAGGATATCCATGTATGTCCCGCGTATGTATGTTACCGGCTTACGCTATCCATAGTCCATCGCAGGGATATCTGATGTGACTAATTCGGAAATCCCTTAGATATCCGCAGATATATCCCTGGGATATATGGCATTATCTATGGTACATGCATAGGACATCGGAAGGATGTCCAAATAAAGCAACTTTTTGGATTTTATATTAAATATACTAAGGATGTATTGTTTTGGTCATGGACCATCAATAAACCATCATTAGGATATCCTGTAGCAAAAACGGAAATTTCCAGTATATTGCTAACATACGTCTTATGGATATAAAATCTCGGCGATGCGCATGCCATGCACATAACGGTGTTTGTAATAAATAAAAATGTTATTATTATAATTTAATGTAGTATAACGTACCCGGGTCGATTCAACATAGTTGAATCAGATAAGCAAAATTGTGGTTTGCCTTTATTTTGCCAATGATCGTCAAATTAGATTAAAAAGAAATGGATTAAAAAGAGGACCAATACCTACGTTGTGTTATTATCTTGCACAATTTTACTCACTCATTATGCGCTTCAACGGAATACATTTAGGGAAATTTGAGGGAAAGGTGCGTCATGTAAATCAAACCACAGATTCCTAATACACCTAATTTATTAAAGAAAAGCGTGCCGGACTCAGCCTGGAATTCACGAGGGGAAAGAGTACGGCAGAGAAACCCTCGATCTTAATTCCTAAACCGAATTATGCTGTATAATCTATTAGTATTATAATAAATTGAATCACTGTCTCCCGTACCACAATTTGTAGTTCTACACTTGTAACAATACATTTAAAACTGAAGAGATAGCTCTTCGGTCGGGAATCGAACCCGAGTCTCCCGCGTGCCAGACGCGGATGTGATAACCACTACACTACCGAAAAGGGGTGTTAGTTAGCCAGTCGCCGCTGGAGGGTACTGAGGTCCTGGGATACGGAGGCTACTCAGCTAAAGTTGAAATTAGGGCCAATATCTCTAGAATGATCATTACATTTATAACTAGGATATTCTCCCGTCAGGGTAGGAAAATGTTAGTAATTTCACAAAAGCTCTTACTTGCAATCACAGTCATACTAAAACCAAAATTCCAGCACGAAAAGACAGCAAACAATACATTTTTGTTTTCATTTAAAGTAGTGTTGTTCGCAGCATAAAACGATTTCATTAAATGTACACCATCAAATATGAATTATCAATGAGAATAAAAGAAATAATAATTGTGCAAATTATGTCAATAACAATATCAAAATATACACACGTGTTATGCCATCAAATATTAATTATCAATGAAAATAGAAGAAATATTTATGCAAATCATGTTAATAACAATATCAAAATATATCCATATGTTAAGCCATCAAATATTAATTATCAATGAAAATAAAAGAAATATTTATGCGAATTATGTTAATAACAATATCAAAATATATA